>JAPDRQ010000155.1:0-74129 GCA_030247915.1 Neophaeococcomyces mojaviensis
CACGGGGTTTGCAAGCAACGTTGCCAGCACTATTTCTATTGTAGGTAGCGTAAACAACGCGCTCCAATGCAGCAGATACGCAATACTGCAATGGTTTAATGGTATATAATCAATTGCTAACTAGTATCATTCGATAGCTGCCAATCTCACCGTCATTTTGCAATAGTTTGTATATCAATACGATGCGTGGTTGTAGAGTAATGGTGGATTGAAGGTTAGTAGTCAAAATGCGGTGGTCTTGGCAAGCCTGCGGTAAGTGGGTGGCAACGTTGCTTGCAACCCCCGTGCTGCCCAGGACTTGCTGCCCTAATAATCCTGCCTGTTCAAAAGAGAATTGCTTGGCCGACGACCAAGCACCTCGAATCCCGACTCTGCGGGATAAAAGCGACAAGTACCTTTCCTGGTAAACTATGAGACAAGTGGGAGCAAATGATGTCAGACCTGCAATTCCCGTGAAGGTTGGATCCTAGCAGGATTAGATAACTGTGTTGGTGATGAGGGACAAACAACGCAACAACGATAACCAGAAGGTCTAAATCCAACTTGATTTGTGTCTCGTACGAAGGAAGGATGTTTTGCTTTGTTGTGTGAGCCAACGTTGGCGACTGTGGTTGTTTTGTGTTTCAAGGTCGTGCATCGGTGCCCAGGCAATCCTAGGCGAGGTGCTTGCCCCTTAAACTAGGTCTGGCCCACGATCTACTCATCGTTCTCAATCCTTCGACGGCAACGAACTAGCCAATACAAAACGCGGTGGAGGTCCTCTGCCAAACGTCGTCACTTTCCCCGGCGAATCATCAACTCACTCAAAAGTGGATGACTCTTTGCTTACGCTCATTTGACATTCGGTGTTGTCCAGCGGTGTTGTCACCAGAACGACCAC
Source organism: Neophaeococcomyces mojaviensis (assembly GCA_030247915.1). Taxonomy (NCBI): domain Eukaryota; kingdom Fungi; phylum Ascomycota; class Eurotiomycetes; order Chaetothyriales; genus Neophaeococcomyces; species Neophaeococcomyces mojaviensis. The sequence goes on from JAPDRQ010000155.1 coordinate 881, forward strand.
GGTCGATGTTACCGTTGGCTCAACCACCTCACTTTGGAAGAGTGATTTAGTACTCGGAAACTGCAGCTTGCGTGATCAGGCAGCATGAGTTAGTCACAACACTTTTTGTTGGGTGCACAGGCTGAAGCAGAATGCCGAAGGCGGTAACGTAACAAGTGTGCCTTGCTCCAATAACTGTGCCATACGAGTTTAGTCTCCACCAACCAAGTCTCGCAGTGCCCTAAAGTGCCGCCAGAAGAATATTGAGATGCTCGGTCTTTCGAGCCGCTTTGATGAATGGTCCGATCTTCCACATTATCAAACGACCATGTGATAAGTGATGGTGCCAGGTGAGCAAGCATCAACTGTACAAGTGCACCGGCTGCCGATACTCTCACCAGGCTGCTGTGAATATTTTTTGTATCTGCAACCGGTCAACCCATGCATATGGCGAGAGTATTGTCTGGTACATCTATTTCCATTCTGAGGCTCAAGATGGCGGCATATGAGAAAGGTGAGCTGGCTTTCGCCCCAAGCCTAGTGGGCGCAGTGATTCGTAGATCAAAATTTGAGATCTTGAAGCACACCAGCAAGTGATACGGTGGCCACAGCAATCAACGATAGCCTGTTACGACTAATATCTCTGGGGCGGACGCTCATCCTGCAATGAGTGGTTTGGTGTCCAACACCGAACATCTTGAGACACTTTGATCAAGTCTGAATCTGCGTCAATACTTTCGTTCCTTATCCGCAAGTGTTTTTAATAATGTGTATTGTCGCTATGGGTGTCCACTACTAAGAAGTCATGGTCTTCTCATACTCTAGCAGACGAATTAACTGGGGCAAGGATGTTGCTATTGAGCCTTCGAGTGTTGGTATTCGATGAAGGCAGTGGCAACTGAGGCCGACTTTGTTAGACCGCTGTTTCCGACACCATGGATTTTTCGTGCTCTCTGCTATGTTCTGTTGCTTTGACTATGTCACACTTGTGAAGTCTCAGCACCATCCTCATACTTTCGGAGAACGTCAGTGTCGAATTGTTAGGACGATACCACTAGAGGAAAGCAAGGAAGACTTTGAACATGCCAGAATCAATGTGTCTTCACTTTCTAGGTTATGAGGAAGGTGCGTCCATGAGCGACTGCTAGCCGTCAGTTGCCCCTGCCCAAGTCTGATTTTGATCAACTCCTCGCCTACGCCATACAACAGTTATTTGAACATACATTTCGTCGCACATTAGCTGCTGTTAGACTTCTTTGGCTGTGAAAAGCACATGAATTCAAAAACAGAAACAAGGCAGTGCAGATTTTGACCTACGCTTAGGAGTTGAGAAAGGCTGCGAAATGTAAGATATTCTGCTGCGTGGCGATAAGAAGTCATGATAAAAGCAGCACCAGAGACTCTGCAGCAGTCCAGCAGACAGTGGACAAGCATAGATACCCTGTTAGAGCACGTCGGTAGGGAGAATCAGAAGCAGTGAATCAGTAGTTTATTGAACAGAAGTGACCATTCATCCAGGCACCGGGACATTTTAGAATCGGCTTCTGCACACTAGCAACTTGGCAGTAGCAGACGAATAAGAGCATAGTAGTGAGAACCATGGTCATGTTATTTTGACCTGTTCGTCAATATGTGAATACAAATTTCGGGTTGAGGTCACCCATCTCTTTCGCTTCTTGCTCGCTTTTGCCTTGAATTCTGTAATTCTCCTTTCCCTCCGCACGCTTTCTGTTCTTCGCCCTGAGCCAATACCACATAAATGCGTATATGCATGTGGCAAATCCCACCATAGCAAGACTCACAGCGTGCCCCAGAATATACCTCGGACTATCACCTGTTCTGTATATAAACGGTGCCATAATTCCTGCATGTTGTTAGCTACTCCTCAGTTTTACTTCGAAAGCCGCCTACCTGAAAGATTGCCACAAGTCAACTGCAATCCTGTCGCCGTAGTCCTTTTCCCGTATCTTGGTTGATCTGTGACTATGTTAGCTCACTCCAGCATAACTCTGGAAACTCAACTCACTAGCAGGCAGCCAGCCCAACGGAATACCGACAACCACGTAGAGCCCCATAGCAACCAGGAAACAACCAAAGTATCGAACACCATTCGATACATTGCTCAGTAACACTGCATACCCCACAACGCTAACAGTTCCGAAGATGACGGTGATGATGCCTCTACGCTGGAAACGGTCGCTGATCCATGCCGCCACGAGGTAGGTTATAGCGCCAAGAGCGTAGCACGGGATCGTAAGACACTGGACTTCCGCCGTCGACCACTTACCAAGGCCTCTAATAATGGAGGGCAAAAATGTTGAATAACCGTAGAGCATGGTATCGACACCAAACTGCCCAGCACAAAACATCCATATTTTCCAGTCCTTGAGGCCTTTGATGACGTCTTCTTTGTGGAACTCATCAGCGGATTTGGTATACCCGACCTGCCGCTCCTTGCGGATGACCATGAGATGTTTTTCTTCCGGAGTGAGATAGTAAGCGGAATCGGGGTCGTCGGCGAGCCAGAACCAGACTGCAATGCCAAGAACGATAGTTGGGAGGCCTTCAATAATGAAAATCCACCGCCAACCTCGCTGGCCGGCGGTGTAGTCCATAAAACCGATTGCGTAGGCAAGGAGCCCACCAACTGAGCCGCTAATAGCGGCGCTGACGAACAAGTACCCGACTCTCAGCGCAAGCTCTCGCTTTGTGTAAAACAGCGTGAGGTATATCGTTAGCCCGGGAAACAAGCCTCCTTCGAGAGCACCAAGGACGAGGCGGCAGGCTATCAGTCCACCATAGCTTTGAACAATTCCAGTTAAGGTAGCGACAATACCCCAGCTGGTAGTGAGAAAGGCGAGCCAGCGGCTTGGCTTGAACTGTTTGATGACGAGGTTGGATGGTAGCTCCGATAGAATGTATGTCACAAACAGAATCGAGACGGCGGTTTGGAATTGATTTCCTTTCATACCAAGGTCATCTTCCAGGCCGTAGAGTCGTGCGTTACCAATGTTGACTCGATCCAAGAAAGAAAACAAGTATAGCAGCATCACAGGTGGAACTATCCAGAGGTCGAGTTTGCGAATGAGGCGTTTTTCGGCGGCGTGGTCAATCAGGAGGGCGCTGTTGTCGGCTTTCGTGGATTCCAGATCGGTGTAGTGACCGTTCTTTTCATCGTGGAGGTCTGTGGCCTCGCGTGCCTCGCTGTTGATATTTGTTGCCATGGTACAGTCGTGGAGAGGATATCCGATGTTAGTAATTACTTCTAGGATTTGCGACGGTGAATGTTCATCGGAACATCAAGAAAGATCAATCGCTAGTTATAAGGAATGTTTATTCTCAAGGTCACATTATGACAAGAGACTTCGATATGGAAGTATGACAGAATGCATGGGACCGTAAACGTGGAGAAGCTCCCCGTCAAATCACCACCAACCATGATCGAATCCGTTCGGAGCAGAACCCTTGGCAACATGGGTAGAGATAGGAACAACGTAGTGGGCGAAGAACCCGTGATCGGGAAGTGACGCCGATCAGTTAATGTAGATCACGATTGCAACCTCAGAGGAACCGAACATTGTCACTGGATGCAATTTGTAGTGTGAGGTAGGAAGACAAGTAATCTCTAGTCTCTTGTGCACGCCAATGCCAGTTGAAACATAACCAGGCTGATCGCTAGGATGATCAACACACAAATGAAGTGGGAAGGCCAGAAGCGAGGCACGAGATGGAGTTATGTCAGCGGAAAGCAAATACGTCTTACATAGAGGATTGACTTGTTGCATTATTGTTATAATGAATGAGAACACCAGACCGTTACCTGTGCCTTTAGTCCCTCCACGTCCCAGCTATGCAAGCCGCTGACCATTGCTCTATCCATTCAATGCCCTTCTGCTGTGGCCTTGACAACACATTAAATGCACAGCTCGATGATTAGAACGCCCTTGCTATGCATAATACAAGAATCAACCAGTATATCCTAATTGCTGTAGCTCCTTACGCACAGAATCTTCACTGGATATCTTCTTGATCTGGGTGTCTTCAAGCTTTTCACCACCAGCATGTCTCATCTTCAGATCTTCAATAGCTCGAATTTTCTTGAGCAGACCACGGATCTTCTTTTCTGCTGCACTACCACCTGGTGTGGTCGGGCTAGTGACTTCGAGAGCGGGGGTGTCTGCTGGCGCGGGTAGGGCCGCAGTGGTATCAACCGGCGTGGGTTTTGGTTTTGGCATCTGGTTCTGGTTAGGTCGGCCATTGGGATGCGATTGTGTTTGTCTTCTACTTGAGCTTCGGCTGCGCCCGTTTCGTGGGCCGGTAGGCACATCTGGACCTAAAGAATTGTTCGGCGCGTTGGCCCCCTTGCTACGACTTCGTTGGTGGGCCTGACGGCTTGGACTGTGGTGCGGGCTCTTGGCTCGACCGTTTGGAGCATCTGGCGTTAGGACATCTGCATTTTCTTTGACTGCTTGGGCTGCAGCAGCTTTCTTTGCCGCGTTCTTCTTCGCATTCTTCTTCGCAGCTTTAGACAGTGGTTCTGCCTCAGCACCCTCAGCAGCGCCGCTAAGACTGACGCCACCTCCAGGGGCTGCACCCGGGGGCAATGACTTGTCAGTTGGTTCGGCGCCAGGGACAACACGCATTCTCTGTTTGCCGAAGCCGTTGACATTGCTTGAGAAAGTAGATGTGCCGTCACGGACGAATGCAGCACCACCTTCATCTTCTCGTTTAAAGGCCAAGGGGGTGATCTGACCTCTTGCACCTGGTGGACGATAAGCACCAACTGGCTTGCTGGGAGTTTTCTTGGTTGCCATGTAGTTGGTGGCACTAGAATGTGGCACAGGTACAGCTGACAAAGGATCGGGTTGGAGGGGATGGTCCGAAGTGGATTGTGGTCTCCAACACACATGGTAGAGCTCGTTCATCTCATCGTTGTACATGAGCTGACCGGATGCGTGCCAGATTCGAACGCCGTTGTCGACCCTGAGGCGTGGTGAGGTGGTGGCAGTGAGGATGTGAGTTCCATCTGGTGACCACTCACACACACTAGCATTGGTCGCTTCGATTGTACAGATTTTAGCATAGTCCTTCTCGAGGTCGTAGATGTCCATCTGGCCAGCAAGGTTACCGAAGCCGGCGACGAGAACAAATCGGCCATGCGGCGAAAAAAGAACTGTGTTTCGTGGAGCAAGTGGGAAGGTGTGCACGTTTTGCGCTCGGGAATTGAAGATGACGGTCTTCGCTGGCATGTATCCATAAACCACAGCAAAGCTGTTGGATCTGGGAGACCAGGTCACATCGTGAATCGGGCCCTCTTTGTCGAGATCGATCCTGGAATCGAAGCCGCCGTTAGCACTCAAGAGATACATGGTTGTTTCCCCGTAATAGCTCTTCCCAGTCTTGTCGACCTCTGTTTGTGCCAGGACGATCAAGGAGGTGCCGGCGTCGTTCCATTTCAACTGTACCTTGTCGCCCTTGAAGAAATTCTTTTGCGAGATTGGATTGGTAAAATTCGGAACGTTGTAGACTCGTACAGCGGCCGGTTGTCCCTGCGTTCGTTAGTCCTTTTCTATTCCTTTTGAGTGCTGGCTTGCTGACCTTGCGTTCCGGTACAAATACAGCAATGCTGTGATTCTCACCAGGAGAAATAGCAAACTCGGTAACACCTTCCACACGCAGTTTGTTCCAAACTTTGGTCAAATCGTGGCTTTCGTATATTTGTACCTCATTCGTGACGACTCGAGCACAAAATCGTTCATCAAAAGTGTACTGCAGATTCCAGCCGGTCTGAGACTTCTGCACAAAGCGACCAATAGCCTCCTTTTCGGCACTAGATGTGTCTTCTGCAACTCGCCAGACTTTCAAATTCTTGACCGCATCGCCAGTCGTCTCGTCCTTGGTGGGTCGTTGCCAGGTGATGATGTATGTTCCCAACGGCGAGAAGCCAAGTTCGAAGACATTCTCGGCAGGAAGAGCGGATACGACGGCGGCAGTGGTAGCATCAATGACGTTGACCCTGTTGTGTGTTAGCACAAGTGGTAGATAGTAATGTGTCGTGCCTCACTTTTGGGGGTCAGCCCAAGCGAAGTACCGACCACAGGGAGAATAAACACAGCAACGAAGGTTGCCTTCAGGTCTGCGGAAGGTCAGTTTGCAGTGCCCATAAGGAATAAAAAAGAATACCTCTCAAATCCGGGCAGTGATTGGTACTCCGGGGCAGCATTGAAGACACCAATGCCCTTGACCGTACGATCTAACACTATTAGTACCTGATGTATTGGAGCCCTCGTTCTGGACATACAAGCAAATTGTGTGCAAGCCATTCTTGTTGTTTTGACTATTCAGCGGTATGCGTATCTGGTGTCTGCGATCTAGTTTTTCTGACGAGTTTGGCAGCGGACGATGCGTTGTCACAAAAAAACAGGATGGAAAGTCGGAACAGGTTTCCTTGCAGGCGTGCAGGACAGGCTTGTCACAAATCGAGTCTTGCCGTACTTGACAAGTAAATGTCAGCTCTTGCGGATGACGACCAGAATTGTACGGCGACCTGAGAGTCGAAAAGGAGGGAATGGATGAGGAAGTAATCAAAGTGGAAGAGTAGCCAGAAAGTCGAGATGGAAGTTTATGCCAGCGGTACCTGGATGGATACGGCCAGAGCCTCTGACGCAGGCGCTAAACATTTCGCTTGCCTTGGGCTTGGCAGGCCAGGCATCCTTTGTTGTTTCATCTTGTCCACCATCTGGAGCATACCACATGATAGATAATACAGGAGCTCAGTCGTCAGCTCATCGATGATACAGAAATCCATGTCCTTCATTGGAACAACTCTCAAGATACCCTCAAATGGGTCACGCGCTCCTCATCGAACACCTTGCTAATCCATCCCAATTTCGACTTGTATTCAGTCCCTTTCGAACCCAAATTTGCCCAGCGACTGGTTGTTTGGTGGTGTGCCCATGGCACGAGGGTCGTTGATGTCCCCAATCCTATCTCGCATCACCGTCTCCGCCACCTCGATGCCAACGCCACTGAAGCGGTTGCCAAATGCTGGCTGATCAACCAGTGGAGGTGTAGACACTGTCGTATCTACCACACCTTGGTCGAATGTGATGCCATCCATCATCTTCGGATCTGTGCTGCCCGCTGCTGTCGGCATAATACCGCTCATGGGTGTGCTGCCGCCTGATTGGAGTGCTTGTGTTCGGGGTGCCGCTGGGTTGTACATATTATATCGAGCAGCCAACATTCGCGCATTGGCCGTTGAGACAGGTCCGCTCACTGTGCTTCCCGCTCCTTCACCAAAGCCGACCAGGCTTGCTTTGTCCTCGTCACTGAATCCGCCCACACTAGAAACGCCATCATCTTGATCTTCACTCATCTTGTCGCCATCGTAGTCCATCTCGCTCGCCCATGTAGTTTTCCCGCCAATGCTTCCTGTTGCGCTAGCTGTGCCGACGGTCGATATCTCGTTGAATTGTGCATTATCCTGGTGATTCGGGCCTGCACCTGGTATGAGGTGGCCTGAAGGTGTAGATCGCACCGTTGCGACGCGTTCCAAGCCGGCCAATCTTGATATCCTATCCGCACGCTCTGCTTCAAGTGTGTTGGCTGATTGTGTTGGTCCGCGTCCGCTATGGCCCATAGCGCCATCTTTGATCGCGACAACTGAGAGCGCCGAAAAAGACGTTGTGGTCGAGTTGGGCGTACCCGGACCAGCTTCGTTTGGCGTTGTAGGGTCAGAGGGCGGAGGAGGGACTGTTCGTCGCTTAGCAACAGCACTTCATAGTGTCAATTCTCTACCCACGATTGATTAATATACCAGGTCGTCCACTCATATTGGCAAAAATGGTTCTGGCAAAATCCGAGCTGGTAAGCAGAGTCTGTCGCTACCACTCTGTCACAAACGGTGCGCTTCAAGTTCTCCTATGGAAGAAGCGCAGCTCTTGGATATGGTAGACTACTTCGATTTTGGAGTTCCCAGAAGGTAGGATGCACAAAAAGTTTATGGCAAGTGTTTGGAGTAGCAGGTGAGGTTGGCAAGTGAAATACGAAGTTAGTGCTACAATTGTTCTTCACTAAATCTTATGCTGTTTATTATCGATTTGTGACATTTCAAGCGAAGGATGATTGCACCATCTTTCTTCGAGGGGCAATGGCATTACATGCGAAACGAGGTAGCCAGTCACACCGCATGTACACAGCACCGACCGCCACGGTTCAAGACGATCGACGACTCCTGCACATGGTCGTTGAATTTACTTGACTTGAGGAAGGCACTGACGTAACCAGCTCATCATGGGGCTCCTCCAACACCCTGGCAAGGCGTTTCATCTTATCGCCTCGTGCTAACGGCTTATTTTCAGCCAATAAGAGCACGGCAGACGAATGGAGGACGGTGACATACTTGGAGAGGGAGGTGAACATGTCTACTTGAGTTTTGTACTTCTTTTGTCTTCCTCTGACCTTTATTCTATCCTTCAGCAAAGTCATCGCTATGCTTATGGGTGCTTGACCGTGTTGTGATGAATGATGATGAATGATGATGAATGATGATCCTTCACTATCTAACTCTCTATCTGCCTTTTAGGACCCGTGTTAGTGTGCGGCACCAACGACCTCTTCTACATATTTTGTTTTGTTGTTGATTACTTCGGTGATACTGTTCCCGACAGGCCAAGTGACCTGAATGCTGATTATTCGCCGTATTAATGCGGAAATGTAGTCAGCTCTCTTTGCCTCAGTCTACCTTTGATCTGTTTGGCCTTAGCAGAATCTTCAATTTCCCGAACGCCCCGCTTACAGTTCTCAAAGGCAGATTGCAGCAAAAACTGAAACACAAACACAAAGTATTGTACAGTTCCTATCTTCTTCCGTAACTTTTGTCTTCGTGCGATCTTGAACCGAAGCACCAATGATTATGACGATGGATAGGAGGATGAGTCGATTGAGCACGCCATGGATGAGCTTGAACATAAGCAATGGTAGCACAGTATTAATCAATGTGGTGTATATTAGATACTCCAACTGGAAGGATGGTTTGGGTGTCATGTTGAGATTAGGCCGATTGTCCTTGAAAATTCTAAGGTCATCCTGGGCCAGGCGTGGGATCTTAGAGGAGGGAAAAATTCGGGATTCTAACCAGGCTTGATGTCTTGATGTCTCAGAGTGATCGGCCGGTCGGGACATTTCGTCTATTTTCTGCATCATTTCGACTGAACGATCTGTCTTGGGTGAGTCAGAGCGACAGCAAATCAAGATATCCTTACAGTATTGGTCCAATTTCATGTGCAATTCTCCGTACAAATGTTCACGCCTGGCTCGACTTGCCTGGATGTCTTGACGGGATGGCGACGATCCATGTTCAGAAGCATCATCAGCCGAGTCTGATTCTTCGTCAAGCATGGTGATCTCTTCCTCCATCTCGGCAATCTCGTCTTGCAGCTGCAACAGTAATCTCGCAGATATTTTGGTGAATGAGCGGAAGCATTCAGGCTTGCATTTTCGTCTGGATGGCTCCCTGATGTTTATGCTGGGTATGTGTGAGTAGAAATCAGGGCTAGGAGAGTGTGTTTCGTAGCTAGGATACGGGTACGGAGGGTAGAGTGAATTGTCATAAACAATTTGTGGTGGTTGTGGTACCGGTGGTGGTATATATCCTTCAGGGTATGGGCCTGGCGATGAGCTGTGCCATGCACACCTCGGATCCATCAACGCCAACTCGCTGGAATGCTGATGAGACGAAGCGGGTCGACTTGCCGGCTCTTCGGGAAGGACAGGTAGATGAGATCGGCGAACACATCCTGCCACAGATCGTCCACTGCTACTTGATCCCATCGATATACCTGAATCCGACATGCTGCGGTAATATCCTTCGGGTTCCTCTTCCTCTACATGTAGAATAACTTCTGGGACAACTGAGGCTGTCTCTTCATCGCTACTAGAGTCGGACTCAGGCTCAACTTGGGGTTCGTCCTCGGCCTCAGATTCGGCTTTCGCTTTCTCTGTTTCATTCATCACGAGATAATCAAACACTTCTGCCTTTGGACTACTCCGGTCATGGTCGCCTTGTGTCCGATGGCTTCGACTCCTATGCTCCCTCGGACGCTTACGACGATGTGATGTCTTGCTTTGAGAACGATTGTAAGACTCTTGTGTGACTGTACTATTACTGCCGCCGGAACTTGTTGTGGCAAAGGTAAGTAAAGAAAGCTTAGAAGACCGTGCGGCCTTGTTTGTGCTGTAAACTCGGTTTCGACGTCGGTCGCCAGTATCTCGAGTTGTGACAAACATGCTTTGCTGATGGTGAGCCGGGCAACATGACCGACTTGTTATGTTTCAATCTTCGCCTTTCCTGAGGGTAATCAAGTTTGGTTGATGCTTTGGGTCCGTATTTGAGGTCTAGGCTCAGGGTACTGATGCCTGACGGCTGCCGGGTATCTGAATGTCTTGAAGTAATGGTAGTAGTATTGTGGTGCTTGTCGCCATTTCGTAGAGCGATGTGGTTGAGAGAGTTTGTTGCTGACGTTGATTTAGAAAATGAAGAGGGGAAATGCAGGTAACCGTTGACAGGTCCAGAAATCAGGGAATAGGAGGAATGACCGCATGAACCACCAGTAGGGGTAATTTGGGAAAAGGTAAGACAAGAGAACTCCTGGTTGGTGATAATGAGGAGATCTTCATATTCCCCAGGAACAAGAAACAACCACGAGGAAATTGACAAGATTTTCGGGAACAAACTTCTTGTGAGCTCACCAAATTTGATATGGTTTAGATTGTCGACACCATGAAAAGTGGAAGGGCATCAGTGCAGTAGCTTGTATCCAGTAGGAGTTTTGAGGTCAGTAGCAGATCAAATGAAAGTGAGGCATGATGGAGTACATTGATTGGGCGGCGTCAGGTAAGCTGCAGGAGCTGCAGGATGTGCAGCAGGATGTGTGTTGGCCGAAGTTGAGTCGATCAACATCTCCATACACGGTCAAAGATAATAACATGTTTGTCCCCATACGATTGGCGACTTGTCCATTTCGTCCAATCTACAACTGAGAAGCAGAGTGTTGTGCAGAGGAGGGTTGATGTTGCAGAGAGCTTGAAGATAAGTGTTCCCCGGTGTGGAGCTAATTTCGTATGCTGTGTGAGAAATGCATTTTGCTGCAGCCAGAAAAGTTAATCTCTATGAGAACGAAATCGTGCATCCCGAACGGCTTTTCAGCTGACGACAGAGATAGGAGCGGATGGGGAGTGGAAGCAAAAGGTTGGGTGAGATGGAAAATGCTAATGCATGGTGGCTCTTACCGCTGCCCGAACTTGTTGATCTAGCTGTTCTGGATATAAAGTTTCAGGCACCATCCCACGAACTCGGTGTATCTTTCCACATTGCCGACACGGAGCGAGCCATATTGAAGATATACCTCAAAGGTTTGATAGAGCTCATGGTTATCTTACTCCAAGACAGTAGTGCACTCTGCGACTTTGCTATATGTCATTGCTGCAATACAGCTAGCGCACAGCTGGCAAATTCGCACACACGCCCTCTTCCTATTCCTTCGATCCTGAGGTGATCCAAATCATCACACTTTCTTCAATGCTTACGGCTCAGCGTCTGTCCATTCGCGTTATAACTTATCAGAGTTCATCTTGAGTCTCCTTCCGCCTCTCCGATCCCTTCACAAAGTCCTCTCGATAGGCATTCTCTAGCGATCCAGAATGAACAATACTCAACATCCTTAAGCACATTTATTTGTGCTTGAAACTGGCAGTTCTGCCATCAGGCTATCTTGATCGAAGGAAAACACTGAAACCGTTCAAGGCCTGACCTCTGAATGTCCTCTACCATCCTTTGCAGCCTCTACACCTATTCTTCTGGTTGCACTTCCGAGGTCTCACCCTCTCCCGACTTCCTTTCCCCACTGTCAGTCTTGCCCTTTGTTTTAGCTTTACGCTGCTGTTCGGCGGCAACAATATCAACAGATTTCATTGCTTTCGCCTGCCCAGCAATCGCGGACCCATCGATAAACACATAACTTCTTTGTTGTTCTGTTCCTACAAGAGTTGATTCTCGTCGTGCAGAACATGGCGATCAGCGAACGCTTTTTCAGCCGCGAGCATCAACTTCTGCAGGTTCTGTTTGCCAGAATGATCGAAGGCAATGTCCCAAGATGCCCTGGCGAGTCCAGCGCCCTTTAGCTGAAGCCGTGGCGGTTCCAGAGGGTCTCGGACCTTGCCAAGCACATTTCGCAACAACTAGACGTCGACTTCGCGCAGAGAACGATCGATCAGTTCATCGCAACAGAAGTTCCGTCGACGACAAGCCGATCACACTAATCTGTCACCACTGACTCAAGAAATGCTTGCTTGCGCAGTGAGCATTATATTGAAACCCTAGGCTGCTTCCGAAACCGCTTGCAAATGCTCAGATTGTTGGAGGACCACATGATGTTCTTCCTGGTTGCTCAGCAGCAGGCGTGGTCAGTGGCTCTAATGGTTGAAATAAAGCCTCGGCGAAAGAGCACTAAGAGGCTAGATAGCATGGTGCATTTGGACATGATTGCTCAACACTTCGCTCTCATATTCAAGCATATCAGCTAAAGGAAGCTTGTCGATTGGTTTACGCTCGTTCAGGAAAGGACGGAAACAGATATCCCGAAAATTCAGAGATCGCTATCACTGTTGGCGTCACCGAGAACGTGTGACTTGGCATCTTCTTGCTCAAGCTGTTTACATTAAACCCATTATTCAAGCAGTCAATCTGTGCCAATATACACTGGGCTGTATTGTACTGCATCATTGTGTCTCGGAGGTGTGCTACAGAATACGAAACAACTCTAGTGTCTGTGGACGCAATGCTGAAGGTAAGCAATACATAAGTAGCATCGTGAGTGGAGTGGGCCATGGTGGAGAGTATTTGGAATTAAATGCAAATTAATATCTCCTAACCAGACTAGATGCGTGAACCGTAACGGTGCCCGACCGAAATACTGTATCACCATGCCAAAACACTCTGATTAGCCGGCACGCATGCAAGACTTGCGCAAAATTCCTCATCTTCCTTGCTTACCAAGTCTGAATTTAGAGCTTGAGCAGCAGGCCACAGCTGACGTCCAGCAACCTTTTCCTTCGCCACATGCTCTTTGACAGCCTCACGAGTCTTTGCCTGCTGATGTAGTACTGCACTCTCGACTCGCGGGTGCATCTGCCCATTGACAAACAATCCACGTTCCATATTCTTCTGCACGCCACATGCAAGTCCCTTATCTTCGTTCATCACCTGCTTATATAAAACATCAATAAGATCGAAAAGCTCTTGTTTTGCATTCTTGTTTCGGAATATCTGATAGTGCATTTTAGTCTTGTGCGCAGATTGCGGAAGGAACCTTTGCAACATGATATAGTTTGGGCTAAGAAATGTCAGTTAGCAACAACTTTGGGTAGCTAAGACAACTTACAGAACGTTGGTAGATACATTTGGAAAGTAGTAAGTTGTGCAAATCTGGAGACCATCTCGCTTCTGCTCTTCGTTTTGTGCTGATTTGGATATGACCCACCCGTCTTTCGAGTCCTGCGTGAGGGTTTCAACATCGAATAAGGTCGGGATAGTGGGATGAGATGTGGGACAATGGTAGCATTCGTTGAAATTGTCGGAACAGAGTTTCCAATTGGTATCCGCGTCTATCTCGAATTCATGATCAAACACGTAATCATTAAGATCATATCTTTCGTACCGATCTTGCTTATCGATACCCTCGAACTCCCTCTCCCAAGGCTCAGGATCGTCAGATGAATCCAAGTTCACCCAGATGAAGCCGATGGCATCTGTTCGTACGTGGATTTTGAATAGACCATTTTGACTCTTGTCAAAACTTTGTACATCATCGTACCATGGCGCTTTTGTAAGCTTGCCGTCTAAGCTGTATGACCAGCCATGATATTTGCAAGACAGAATCTGGTTGTGGCCCGAAGCGGCGTCGACCACGGAGTACGCTCGATGCCGACAAGTGTTATGAAACGCATGAATCTGGCCTTTCCGATCACGAGATATGATGTACTCGTAGCCAGCAATTTCAAATTTTACCCAATCTCCGGGGTTAGGAAAACGTACCTCATGGGTGATCAACATCCACTTCTTACTGAAGATAGCTCGTCTTTCTAGCTCATACATATTATCCGATGTGTACCAGCTTGCCGGTAGCGCGCGAATAGGTTCGGTCTTCCCATCCGTGTAAGGACTGGTACATACAGGACCTCGGGTCTTGGTCTTTTGAGCCATTCTTCCAAAGTGTAGAATGCCGTTTTTGTAAGAAGTGTTCGTGATGAGTGTTATTGTTCCTGGATACACGGCAAACCAAGTCCTGCTCGCAATAATGTTCTTCTTATACCTTGTTGTGGACACAGAATTCGATGCGGAGGTCATAGAACCTTGCTGTATCTCGTAGTAGTCTGCACCTGAGTGCTGGTAAACTTCTAGTATCCATCATGCCTTTCTCCTTCATTTTGCCCTATTTGGCGAAAGTTCGAGTGGTAGCATATATGCGAGCCAAAAGCATGATAGCGTGTGGAGAATGTTGTTGAACTGATACTCGTGAAAAAGGTCCTCCACTTGTACTGATTATCATTCGCCTACCTCGATTCATCTCGATATGCGGATCCTATAATGGTCTGCTTTGCGAAGATATGAAATGAAGTTAAGCTAAGACCGAAGACTTACATCATTATTAAATTTACTATCATCGAACAACCAGTCGACTTCTCTTCACAACGAACCGAAAAGGCCTGATGCTCTGCGAAATGCACTCTCCAATAAGCTCATAGTGGAGACCATTGCCATATTTCCATATTGAGTAGTTAGATGGAGAGTAGATAAGCTAAGAGAAGCTAAACTCTGACTTGGTGTCCCAGACCCACAGTTGGCGCAGATTACGATGTGATTTATCGAATGAAGTGGCAAGGCTATATAGTTTCGAGAGAAGAGTGTCAGTCGTGATTTGGTGGATGAAACGGAGACTGCATCCCAAAAGCTTTGAATCTATGGATGTAGGTCGATCTTTTCAGCTTTGATAGATGCAGTTTGGAGGTGCGTAATTTATAGGTTGAGACTTTTATGCCCATAAAGGCTTGCCAAAGATGGCAACAGGATGGAGAGCTAGAAAAATTGCCATGAAACTCCGATAACAAGGTCCGACAAGTGGATTGTGGGTTGGTGGAAGGAAATTCCCAAGCAAATATCCGCCTAACGTGGAGTTCAGTCCACTCCACTTCTCTTGCGTTCCGCGACTGTGCTCAAAGCACTGTTGGCACACTTGCGGCAGATCTTGCAAAAGTGCGCAACAGCATTTGCGAACGTTAAGCTTGGACTCAGAGGACACCAAGCGATTGTGCCGAAAGCGCTCATTGACCCGGAGAACAATGGCGCCACGAAAACATTGCTATACTCCCAAAGTCAGGGGTGAGAGGCGATTCTGTTCTCTTGGCTCGTGCCTTGGTTGATTACTCCGCAGGATGCTATCAATGTTCTCGCCGTCGCATCGATTGCGACAGAGCCGAGCCAAGCTGCAAAAAGTGTCTGGACAGAAATCTTCATTGTAGCGGCCTCGGCATCAGGTATAGATTCGCTGACGATGTTACCGCGAAAAATAAAACTTGTCAAAGATGGTGTCTGCACTCGCAACAAGCTGACGAGTGCTCCAATCATGAAAAGTTTGAAGCGTCTACTCTCACGAAGCTCACAGAATATCCACACAACGGCTACCTCAGTGCTAGACTGCAGTTTAACTATTCTAACCTAGAACGCCATGATCCTGCCTGTCCTACATTCCGTGACAACCGGTCTCCAAACTACAACACCACCGATCAAGAAGCAGCTAGCATTGACGTAAATCTCTCAACTATGAGCTGCAGGCGTGGCGATAGGCACAGTATCAATACTATCGCACTTGACTCACCAATGGAACAATATCTCCTCCTCTACTGTAGGTTTCACAATACTGTCACGTCACTGAAAGCACGCTTAATTCACCAGTCTCAGAGAAAATTGCTCCAATGCTGGTGGTGATTGACGATGATTCGAATGGTTGGCGGCGTCTAGTACTGCCCGTTGCGCATACAGATGACTTGGTCAAATCTGCACTAATATCAGCCTCCGTCTTCTGTGTCTCTGCCCTAACCACTGATCAATCGATCTACCCAGACTTTGCTTACCAAAGAGTAATCCATGGGCTTCGGCAAAGACAAAATCTTGAGGCTGAAGATTTGATTGGGAAACAATGCGTAATACTTACTCTACTTCTTCTTCTGGCAACAGTAATTGTGAATGGGTCATCCGATTTTCGCAAGATCTTTGAATTGTTGGAAGCATCACTAAAAGCTGTTCAAGATGAGCAGAATCTCTTTGTAGGTGAACTAGGCCTTTTCATTGCTACGCAAATACCAAAGTAAGCCCCCTTTGCTGTTAAGTCTAACCTACATGTTGATGATGAAAAGATATCGAGGATATGCCTCACCTTTCCTCAGCCGGGACGAAGGCATTGCAACACTTAGTCTGACGACTGTAAGCAGACCTTCCAGTTCCAGAGGCTGGGACGAATTCACCACCTACTGCGACTTGTACCCGAATTTGAGCAGCTCCATGTCAACGATCTACGAAATAACTCAAAAAGCCTGTAGCATCTATCTAGCTCGTGCACAGGCAGGATCTGCTGCGCCTGCATTGGTCGACCTGGTGAAAGATTTCAAGAATACTATGGAAAGGTTACCTGCCAACTGTCCGGGCGAGCATATTCTTGTGTGGCCGTGTTTCATTGTTGCCCTAGAGAGCTCGACGCCGGACCATCGATATTTCTTTGCAAAAACTCTTTTCCGGCATCAAAAGAGACAAGGTTTTGCCAACGTAACTAAAGGTCTCGAATATCTCGCAACGGCATGGGCCACACAAAGTGACTCTGATTGGGTCCGACATCTTACAAGACTAGATGTCTTTGTCGTGTGAGATGAATAGCCTTGCCAGAAGACTCAATAAAGGTTACATTTGTAACTGGCGTAGAGGGTCTCAAACATCAGAAGCCTTAGAGCGGAGCCCCTTGGGTAAGCTCCCTACGAAGCAAGATACATCTAGACATAAATCAAAGTCTTCGCAAGGTACCACCTCGTGTCAACCTCCTTGCAAGCCTGATGCTAGCCCAACTTTCCAATACTGAGTAAAATTGGAAGCATTACTGTTAAAGTAAGTAGAACAAATTTACCTCTACGCAGTGTCCTCATTTTACTTCCACCTCCATCAGTATCAAAGGGCAAAACAGTGGCACCCAGGGCTGCGCTAAGTGTGCAGCAGTGTTCACGTGGCACTCCTCAAACATACGCCTGCCATGCCTCCTCTCCTTTCTATTGCTGTCTACGGGAACTCATCAAGTGCTCGAACTGCTTTCTTGCCTTTGAGACTTGCGCTCATTGGGATTCTCTATGGAATTGGCTGAGACGCTGCATAAGCTCTTGAAACCACATCGGCTCTGTTCTTCCCGCTTCTAGCACCTATCAAGCTTTGTGTTCATCGCCACAAAATACTCATCCCAATGCATAATAACTTCCACCACGAACCAGGAGGGCAAGGGCGATCAATATATAGTATGGTCATATCGGCATACACTGCATCCCTATCCTGATTTCTACGCAACCTGACCGCTAACTCTATTTTCATAATCTAGCTTCAGATAGACCAAAAATCAATTGTGGAGAGGTGAGGAGCTTGGATGATGGATGCAAAGTATGGATTAATGAATGATTGACACAGAACCTCACCATAATTTGCAAACGGAAGAGACTTCGAGCAAATTCAAAGACATCAACACCAAGCTTCGATCAGAGTCAGACAGTGCAACCGATGAAATACATCCAGAATGTCTGGAATCGACCAAGTTGGATATGTCATAGCCAGAAGCTTAGATACTAGATAGGACCGTAGCGTCTCTGTCTTCGTTGCCTTTATCACATGTGATGTGCGGGTAGGTGCGTGAGCAGGAGATGCAGATCGAGGGCAAGTGCTCTGCTTCAAGTACTCCTCGTGCACATGGACTGTTTTAGCCCCTTGCAGGCACGGCCATGCAGGTTTGTTCACGATTTGCCAATGAAGCTAGAGCAAGGATTGTATGCCTTGTGGAGACCATAGCGTCAGTGCCCCGAATGATGTCGACTGCGTTCTGTGTTTCTAGACCAGGTGGTCGCTTGAATTGATCCTGTTCATATGGTTGGAGTGGGCTGTTTCTCATGTCTGACTTTTGGAAGTTCGCTTGTTTAAGCTTCTGTTACCTGTAGAGCTTAGGACCAGATGTCGACCAAGAACGACAGAGGCGGGTGAGGGGAAGGGGGAACTGGAGTAGAGGCCGTTGCGGACGGGCCTCTCAAGCATTCTCCAGTATGTTTTAATAGCGAAGCATATCTTATTGCTAACTAGTGTCAAGCCGTCTGATCTTGTTGTATTTGATTCATAGCTTTCCTGATCACTTTTCAAACCTCTTTCGTTTGCTAGGAGATCTAGCAGACATGAACTTAATAGCAGCCTTTGCAAGCTAACGGTTTCACTAGGAGATAAGGACTAAGGACGACTTGTGCCCGAGGTCAGTGGTGCTTGAATCGTTTGATGAATGATTTGCGCCGTTCGAGACAGTCAATCTCGGGAAGATGAATCTCAAGTCACTCGAATGGTTGCATCTCCCTATTTCCTCGCTTACCCGATTACCCACAGTCGCACCTATCTGTCTCATTCTTCATCTTCATGGTCTCACCATTTCCTAGGGGCCCAATACCTCACGTCTCATTCGTGTGAGTGCACCAATTTTGGACCCCAAGGCGCCAAGATCTAAAGGAGTAGCTACCGCCATACACAGCAACAGCTGTAAAGGGAAGAAGCCGTCGTGGGAAGCAACAAGCAACAATACGAGAAAATGAGGTAGCAATTTTCAAAAGTGGAAGGCGCAACGAGCAACCATTACGCGAGGGACGGTCCGGAGTCCGCCCCCACGTACCTTCGACGCTTTCTTGATGCTTGTGGTGGGCAACCTCGTATTCTGGCCGTCAACACCTCCGCTTTCTCGATCCCAGTCTCGGTTCAGCACCATCCCTCTTCAATATTTGCCTGTCATTCCCATCCTTTCTCGGTGCTAATGGTATCCTCCCTATGCTGGTCGTTGCTGCCTCAATGATTAGTTGGTAACCTCCTCGCATACTGGTGTCTGCTTCCTCGCTCCTCAGCTTCCTGCATGCGGGCATTTCGTGGGTGTGATGATTTGCCATTTGCCTTTGGCGACCTCGTATTCTGGGTTGCTTACTCGTCCTCTGCTTGCTGCTTCTTCCTCGCGTTTCGGTTGACTCTGCTGCGCATATTGAGTTCTGGCCACACTTCTGCTCTAGTAGATATCCTCGTGTCCGGGTTGTGAGGTTGCTGGCGGCCTTACTTGCTCGTCACTGACGTCCAGATGGGCGGCCTGTGTGCTTACTTGAGGAGTGATCGTCGTCTCCAAACGGTGTCCCGCGGTCCTCACTCACCAATGGACTTGTCCTCGTGGATCATGGTTGAGCAATCTCCGCAATCAAAGTCATGCCGGCATGAACAAGACAACAGGCATGCGAAGCGAGCATCGAGAGCAGCATGAAGGCCAAGACAGCGACACGACAGCACGGCAAGATAACAACGCAACGATACAGCGTTACAGAGATACTACTGGTGTATGAGTTGGAAGGGTAACAGGGTCGTTCGGCAAGAGCTAAGGAAAAGGAAGCCGGAGAGTGACAGCATGCCATTTTGAGAAGCGCACGTCGATAGAATTGATAGGTGAAGCAATGAACACAATGGCTGTTTTCGTATTACTCAATGCTCTATGCTGTCGAGCAACCGAAAGCTTCGCTCCTTAGCTATTACTTGCTGTACGTCGTGATGTTTCAGCCATCGTTCCCATTGCCCGTAGTTTGGCTTGCTTCTGCAGCAAACTCAGTCTCATATCATTCTTGTCTTCGTAGCACTTCTAGCATCTTGGTTAGTGTAGGTAGTAGCATGTCTCTGGTTGGGCTTCTGATGGGGTTTCTCAGAGCAGATGAAGCCTCGTCATGGTTCCGCACTAACAGTACCAACATAAGCAGTAGCACTACCACTGCTTGTTCTTTGCAAAGTTCTATACCTGCCTCAACTTCGGCGTGCGCTTCTGCTGACTCGTGCGTGATGTGGGAATGTCGTGCTCCCTTGCTTTGCGCCAGCGGTGAGGGGATGTTAGGTAGGAAGCACACTTAAGCGTGGGCATTCCATAGATTCCGAACATGGCTTGCGGCATTTTGTAGAAGAATCGACCCCGAACAAGATCAGCTCATGGCCTTTTGCTTCCAAGCGAGAGGTTTTGGTTAGAACGAGTGTCAAGAACTAAGCTCCTGAACTCTATACCACTGATCGTGACGGAGGGTAGGGTAGGGATGATGGAGGATGCTTTAACGTGGGTTGAATGCTGCAGAAGACTATTTAGGAGGTAACACAGCACCTATTCTCGTCGATGCATTCCGCCAACAACTCCAACCAGGCATACCTTTGTCGGACACTTGATTTGGATGGTTTCTCTTCCATATCTCATCCACATCTTCAGGGAATCGTTCTTGACCTCGAGGTACGAACCTGAATGGCACGGTACCTGAAATACGGTTAGCCATTTTATCCAACGCATTTTGGACTTCGACTTACCATTTCTTATCTGGAGCGTGATGATTTGACCCATGCCAGTCAGCATTAGATGTCTCGCATCTTCCGCCGCTTGATGCCATACTTCCGCTTTCTGGTTGATATCCATCGTATCCAATTCTTCATCAGTGGCGTACTTATCCACTGCCAACTCTACTGAATAGTTCTGAAACAGCACTGCTAACACAGCTAGTACTTCAACCTGGGCGAACCGCCGTCCTAAACACGCTCGATATCCTTCGCTGAATGGCAAATATGATCCTTTCGCAGGTTTGAAGAGTAGTTCCGAAGTGTCGCTCGATTCGTTTACTCCCAGGTCTCCACCTCCAAGAGATTCAACTGGGATACCATCTTTGTCTGCCAAAACTCCATTAGCCGTTTCTGTTAGAATCCATCGTTCCGGTCGGAATTCCTCCAGATCATTGTCCACATTGGAGAGTGGGTGCGCGGTATTGCCACCAGGTAATCTCGGAGGACCTTTGGGCCAAAACCCCGGGTGTCGGTGGGCTACTGCGCAGGCCACAACGCATTGCATATCCTTTGGCGCAATGCAGTCTCTGCCTTCGACGACTAATTTCTGTTCCGACACGCCAATCGTTGATTTCGGGATGTTCGGCACTGGCGGCAGGAGCCGAAGCTCTTCGGCCAAAACAGCACCGGCCATACCACCAAAGAGCGCGGGCAGATCCTGGTCGTAATCCCATTCTGTAGGCGACCGTCCTTGTAATGTTTTGTCCAGATCTTTCTGCAGACGCCGCTGAGAATCCGCATGCAACGCCATATACAGCACTGAAAAGTGAATGGAGTTCGCTGCCGTCTCATGCCCAGCCAAGATCAACACAAACATATTGCCTAACAGCTCCTCCTGTGTCAGCTGCTGCTTCGTCTTAGCATCTGGATCCACAAGCTGACCCTTCACCAACTGTGTCAAAATATCGTTCGTCTCCTTATTTGCATTCCCTGTCTCTAGAGCCTCTTTCTTATTCAAAAGCATCTCTCTCATATAGTTTCCCCACTCCATGTAACTCTCCTCCGCCTTTCGTATCGTTGCGCTCGGAATCCATCGCATAATACTCTTCGGGAAAATAAATTGCAACAAGATGTTGTCCAGCAAACAGTGAATGGCATAAGTGTAGCTCATGGAGTGCCCCGGATCAATATCGTCCTCCTCATTCCGAATCTTGCTCACATCGACGTAGCCACTCTTGTCCACAACATCCTCCTTAGCACTCTCCTCACTCGGCCACTCCATCTTCCTTCCAAACCCGGCAGCACTAATAACGTTCAAACTCAACCTCATCGTATCATCCATAATCCGATCAGTCGTCCTCCCACCTTTCCCCTCAGGGCCCACCCAACTCCGCAACATCGCCTCCGCCTGCCGAATGCTCTCCTCCCAAACAAGCACATTGTTCTTCTCGGTAAACGGCGGGCTCGTCGCCTTCCTATGCATCCTCCACGTCGCTCCCTCCGTACTCACCACATTCTTGCCATACACATCCACAGCCTGATACTGCTCAATCGGCTTCGGGAAATCATTCCTCCGGGTCGTAATCTGACTGATCACAGCCGGCTCACAAGTGAACATGAACAGGCCGCCCGGCGCAACAGTGAGGAACGTATCGTGCCCCACGCGCTCGAAGATCTCATAGCGGTAAGCGAAGGTCGAGAGCGGAATGGTAAAGTCCACCCACGCCGTCCACGAGGGCGGCAGACGACGAAGAATTTTCAGCCAGAAAGGGTGCGTGATCAACCAGAAGCGGTTGAGCCAGTAGATGGGCACGATTACGTAGTGGATTCCACTGGCTTTTGCTCGAGCAATGTTCTTTCGTAGCGCGATGATCCGGCTGCCAACGTAGTAGATCGCGAGGACTAGCAGTCCCAGCAGGACCGTGGACGCCATGCTGACGGTGAGAGTGGCGGTGACGGACGAAGTCTAGATAGCTACAAGGAACAAGGAAAGAAGTTTGAAATAGATGGGAGGCCGTAAGTATTCAATGGTATTCATTGTGGATTTATTTATGTCAATGACGTTCCATAAGTACGATGGGATCACCACTCGTGTTGAAATACTGTGCGTGCAGAAGGTGTGTTTGCTGTGCGTGGCGGAACCATACACCGATTCGACGCAAGGTACTGACCTATCTCACCGTGGCCCTGTTTGGGTCATCTGGTCAGGGTGCTTAGACCCTGGTCCGAGCCTGTGTGGAATGAAGAAAAAATACCTGCAAGAGCACGAGTGGGCGGCAAGGGTGGCGCGTAAACTATGCTGCTCCCAGGCTAGCTTTAAATGTGTCCGTGGATCAACGTGCGTCGAAAAGGTGGTTGCCCACCTTCTGTCATCAACAGCCAATTGACTACGTTTGTGTTGCAGTAAACGTTACTCTCTAAATGATACATTCAGACATCTAACACATTCATAACCTCATGATACAGCCTTACACTCTCCAAAGAACGACCAGGGGTATTCTGCTTCTCCACCATCCATCTCATGTCCGTCTCCAAACATCTTGATCGGCCTGATTCCTTTCATCCTCGGGGTATATAGTTCTCGAACCGTGATCACTCGCGCCATCTCCCTAAGCTGCCACGGCCTTCTCAAGGTGTGAGCCCTCACCTTCAACAGGATTATGCGGATCCTCAACTGCAGCCGAGTGATGTCCAGTCGTGGTCGCACCGTGCGCACTACTGTGACCGTGATGAGGCTCACCAACCTCAGAAAGGGGAGCCTCGCTTGATGCGACAGTCGTGTTCGCACCCTCGCTCGGCATTAGGTTTGTGCCGAGGGCGCCCGCATTGGTGTGTATAGGCTCAATGTTTGGGTGCCAGGCTTGGAGCTCGGTTTCGGCGTCGTTGAGGATGTTACGGGCTTCAGACACATGAGTGAAGGGTTGACGGACGTCGCCGGGAACAACAGGTGTGTCGTCAAGAAGGTTCAGGAGACGTCGACCATGCCTGGCGAGGATGATTTGCTTCTCAGCGCGTTCGATCGTGGCGGCGAAGTGGAGGTCGTACGCTTCCTTGAGCTTTTGCCGAGTCTAGCAAAGGTCAGTGACTGAACGATGCGATGGATGTTTCACTTACGATGTTGGTAAGTTGTGCTTCGGCGACCAAATTCTGTGCTTCTGCTCGGACAAGCTCCTGCTCGAGAGTGACGAGCTTGGGACTTGTTGGCTCCTTGTACTTCAGCTTCGCAATTTCGTCGCTAATCTTTGCCTTGTTGTCGCGGCTTGGTTGGACGCTGCTCTCCGTGTTTCGAATCTGCTTCAGGACACTTCGGTAGTCCTCCAAGTTTTGTGCGTACAAGTCCTCCTGTTCACCAATTTCCGACAGAAGGACGCCGATCTTGTCCGAGAGATCGGAGATGGAATCATCGTTGGTCGACTCACCCCAGTCGGATAGCTGAGAGGCAATGGATACTCGTTCTCGACCGGCAGTTTCGTATGCGCCAATGGCATGGTTCTCGGTCTTGATCAGCTTGAACAACTTCTTGGACAGTTCGGATTCTCTCATGCCACGGAAGGTGGCAATGGAGAAGTTGTGCTTAGGCGTCTCCTTCTCCTTCCGTCCCTTGCTACGTATGGACAGTGCTCGATTCATGGCGATGCTCGGAGATGAGGCAGCTGTTGAAGAACTCAATAGTATTGATCTCAACGACGTGTGACTTCGCCTTGGTTGCGCAAATTGACTATTGTAACAACAAATTAGGCTATTCTCTGCAAGGACAGGAAGTTGGGTAGAGAGCTCAGAAGTTTCGGGTACGAACCTTGCCGGATGCTCATGGAAGGATGAGTTGAGCTTTCAAAGCCCTCGTGCACCATCATGGTTGCGCAATGACGTAGTTGAACACAAAGATGGCGTCCACCCCACCAGCCAAAGCACATGTCATCAAAGAACAAGGCAAATGTAGCAAAGAAATAGAGAGAACAAATCTGGTACGTCGCAGATCTTAGTGCTATAGCATTATCGTTGTCCAAATCACCCTCAAAACATCAAAGCCTATTCCGTCCCTAAGCATCGTCTATGCGTTACATCGTGCCTTCATAATCATAATCCGTGTTTCGTACAATGTTGTATTTCCTAAATGCCGTGGCCGCCTCCCAAGAGATTGCCTAAGAAAGATCTGTATGCCACTCGGCAAAATACATGATGTTGCCTTTCAGTCTCTGTGTGAATGCCGGCTGACCTTGCGCTCCTCCATAACAATTCGGCTGCTTCGTCGAGGATCGTCGTAGTGAGAGTGTCTGTGCTGAGAGGTCGATCTCCTGTCTTGCTCGTAGTAATACCGATCGCGGTCTCGTCGATAATGTACCGGTTCTTGGACATATATTCTTTCACCTCCTGTCCGTGGTCGTACTCTTGTCTTGATGACCACAGCCTCGTCTCGACTATCTCCGCCGAAGCACATGTTTGCAGTTGTGGAGAATTGGAAGGTTGGAAAATTGGAAGATTGAATGAACAGACTTTGATAGCAAACGGGAAAGTAATACCAGCGAGTGACTTGTTGGAAGGTAATGGAGAGTCGACGTTTGGGAGAAGTACGGGCCCTGAAATAGCGGACTTGGTGGCTTCCATCCCAGCCGCCTTCCGTGACGACTTCAAGTTTTTGGGGTCTTTGTCTTCTGGGTCCACTATGCTTGGATGGACGTCATTTTCTTCGCTTAGGGCTGGGCGAAAAGGGGGCTTGAAGGTATGGACAACATTGTCGTGCTCTTGACTTTCTACTTGTAACGCTCATCGTCGCAAGGCACAAATACGTCTAAGTCCATGCTAACATGTAGCAGCAAGCGCTTTAAATGTGTATGGTCTGATTGTACTCAAGTACGCATGGATGACGCATTCCCGATACAAGCTTTGTCTGGGGTAGCGTGCCGATCGTCCATGCAGGAATGATTCCTCTCAGGACTTCTAGGTGCATGGACGGCTCTGAAATCTTTCTAGAATTCTCATAATGCTGCATGTGTTCATGTAGGAACGACGTGCAAACATCCTCAGTTCACTTTAACCTCTCTAGACCCGAGGTATACGTAGACATGCCAGCTGGTCTACCAGCTGCTTGACTTCGCATCGTCTCCTGTGGCTGACATGACTGAGCAGACATCACGGTTTCTCGCAATCCCCCTCGAGATTCGACAAGTTGTTTATTCGGAGATCTTTGATACGCGGGCAGGTATCGCAATTGAGGCAGCACCACGACTGGCACCCTCGCCAGGTGGTGAGCCTACAACGACATCATGGTCCGCTGAAGACGAGTTTTGGGCAATCAAACCGCATCAGCTTTCATCGCAGTTTTTGCGAACCTGTCGCCAGATACACACTGAAGCACTTCCACATCTCTATTCGCTCCGAATATTTGATGTCACAGCGCGGGAGTCATTGCAACTATTCTTGCATAATATTGGGCCACAAAATTTTGCGTTCATTCATCACATTGTGATAGATTGGGACTTTCTCCAAGATCTGGGTTGGTCACTGACAAAGGATGAATACAAGCTTGCAACATCCGGACTCAACAATATTGAAGTCAAGTCTTGGAGAATGAGACACTTGACAGGTACAAGTGTCCAGTGGAGGAATGTCAAAAGTCATGAACGCTCATTATGTCAGGCTGCTCTTGATATATGTAAGAAGCACAAGCAGCTCAAAGTCCTTGCAGAGTCATACCATCGACGAGCTTCTTCTTCTGCCGGCATAAGCTTATCTGGAATTGCAGGCGGCGGTGTGCCTGCTACTCGATCGAACTGCAGAGTGAAGTGGAGATTTGTGACTTGCTTGGAAGAGCTAAGGGAGGATGAAACTGTCGTTGACATCGAGAAGGATATTGACCTCTTACGCGCGACAAAGGAGGAAGCAAGAGAGGGTGGCTTTTCGCTTCCTATGATTGACCCCTTCTGAATGTTTGCCTGGGATATCAATACATCTACGTCAGCCTCGCGAGGCCGTGGAGGCCTCCCTCATCGGAACCACCACAGACAAGTTGAATTTTTGGCGCACACAACAGCAGTCGTCTTCTAACTGTTGCAATCGCGCACTTCCACTCTAAAATCGTCTCGCGCCAACACGCACCCCAGTCCTAACAGCCCACACCCTTGCGACCGCTGACAGATTTAACTGAAGCCAATTTTACGAAAACAATCTCGTAACATCCTTACAAAATGCTGCGACGAGGAAGAAATGTCAACGCCCGACAACAAAACATCAGCACAAATGCCAGCCCAGGGCTAAGATTCGAGGCAGCGACCACTCCTGACTTCAAAAGCCCTGTCATCATATCGCAGCACCTTCAGGCCGCGTTCCCGAAGCCTCGGAGATTCGACGTGCTACAATGGGAGGCATCGCTCACTCTATTCGGCAACACCAACGACTTCGCCATTACAGAAAGCCTTTACCAACCAACGTTGACCCCAAATGGCTATAAAGGTAAAACATACTCTCTCCAGATTCGCTACGGCTTGAACCGCAACGCTGTCCGTCTCGCCTTCATCAATCGCATCATAAAACAAGGTAATGATAAAGAGACAATAGTCTTCGGCCTTGCTTTCATCGACAGATCACAGCCAACCATACAAGAAACCATCAGAAAACTGGACAGGGCACATTCTACAAGTCTCAGAAATCTCACTACCCTCGGCCAGTACAGAAGCAAGATCAAGGGATGCAAATACATAAGGATCACAGTCTCAGATTGTGGTCGAGAGCCAGATTCTGGCAACGCTCGACCATCCGCCGATCATGTGGTCAGTATGCTCAATGGTCTATTTATGAAAGCACGTGATGCAGACACACTGGCAGCTCGATTCCACAATCTTCAAGTTAGACAAATACAGTCACAGCGACCTGAGAGTGTTGATGTTACTGGCAGTACTCAGCACTCTCAGGTCCATTGGACAATTTCAAAGCAACCTGAGAGTGTTCAAACCCTGACCAGTGCAGAACAACCTGAGCCAGAGGTGAAGCCAGTTGAAGCGAGCACCAAACCAGACTCACTCAACCTCGGCACCTCTGCTGCACCATTACCACCGCTAATTAAATTCGAACAACAACTCATCGAAACGGTGGATACAATTGACACCACCCCAACCACGCGCTCCACCGGCCTCACCCTTTCAGCCAACTTTAGCTCTCTCCCAACCCTTACTCAGCTCTCCCACCTCGGCACCATCCTCGACGCCTTTATCCCTACCTCCGCTCACTCCTCCCCTTCTTCCCGCCTCTCTATAATCTCCGCTACCGACCCTGCGCCCTTTGACCCCAACCACACGAGAATCGTGTCTGGTGTCCTGTTACGGCATTGCGATGGACAACCGGTGCCAGAGGTGATCAAAGACGCAATGGAGTTGTACATGGACGCGCTGTGGCAGGCAAGGTGTGTGAAACGGTTCGACCAGGCAGCATGGGAGAGGTGGACCGATAAGGAAGTGCGATGGCACCATAGATTGAGTTTCGTGGTTGATGGGGGGCCAATGGTTGCGCAGGAGGGAGAGGAAACGGTTATCATGTTGCAGCGGTGGGAAGATGGATGGGAGGGAATCTTCGGGGGCGTCTGAAGGTGAAAGAACTCGTGTATTAAATTGGCTCATTGTATTATATTATGTTTCCACGTATTCGAGTTCCTCTAAGTGGGGCATAGACACAAAATGCACAGCGATAGTGAATGGCATGTCTTCTCAGCGCTGTTCTTACAATACAGCGTCGCTAAATCGTCCTTGCGGTAAGGACTTTTGCTCAACATAGACATGTACTCCGATTGACAAATTCCACCGGACCTCATTTTCTGATGTCTATCCTAAGGCTCTGAGAATAATGGATTTTCACACTTGCTCTTACGTGCAGCGTTCGCTCCAGTCTTGCAGGCATCCTACTGGACTTGTTTCAGTTCATTGGATGACAGTGAAGGAAAGAACCAGATATGTCGATGCTTGCTGTATCTAGCTCATTTCTAATCGGAAGCAGCACGAGAGGCAGAATGCAAGATTTCAAAATGCCTTGATTGGTATGATTGACTTAACTTGTGTTCGAAGGATGTCCAACAAGACACGGAATGGGCTTTTCTTGTAGCTGACTTCATCAGAATAATATTCTTATCTCATTGGAAAGTACAGTAAAAGCTCGCCATAGAAGCATATGTACATGACTGATCATCAGTTCAGCCCCTCAAAGCCCCGTACTGAACATTATCGCCTCTTGTTGTTACAGCACAATGTTTAGTTCGTGCCTTGGTACGCCCTCCGCCGTCAAGTCCGGATAGTACGGCACAATACTGTCCGCGCCATAAACATATGCATCATTAAATAGCCTCCAGTATGGCGTTCTCACTTTCCTCGCCGGATGGAACAATCCCGCCCAAACATAGTTCATCACCACGCCTGTACCCACGGCCATGCGAATAGCTTCAATAGCCTCCACAATTCGATCAATCACATGCGGACTTGTCTCAAACAGATTAGGCCACAGCAAATTCAACAAGTGGATCATGGCATCCTCGCAGCCAAGACCGACAACGCCGAGTGCAACATGTTTGACGACAGACGCGGCGGTTTGCCGATGAACTTGGTCACGGTCGATTAAGGCGTCTTCAAGAAGAGGCGTGACGGCGTAGACGTAGTCTTTTGCCATGTCGCCAATATATTCGAAGAGGAAGGACAAAGATTTCAAAACGCCATTCTGGACGTTGAGTTCTGGAACACGGTACTCGTTCATCAAAGCTGGCAACACCGTAAACGGCGCGCACGTCTCCGCAACGATTCCGATGGCAACAGCCGTGCAAACTCGTGACTGACGTTCTTGAACACGGAGGTTGTTGAGAAGTGTTGCAAGAACGTCCTGCGGGCCAATCGCCTTAGCAATAAAGCCGAATGTATTGTTTGCTGCACGGCGGATGCCTTTCTTGTGAGCCTTCAACATATCAAGGAGTTCAAAGCAGATACGCATCCATTCTCTCGCATTGACTTCTTCAGGGCCACGATCGGCGATACGACCTACAAGATCGATAGTGTTTTCTTGGACTTTTTCGTGGCGATTGCGGAGAATAGGCGTCAAACGGGGCAAGAGATCACGGATGGGTGGCTGCATGGAGGATATGCCAACGACGGTGACGATTGATCTAAGGGCACCTAGAATCGAGCCTAGAACTTCGGGATATTCTTCACCCAAGTACTCGTAGAGGACGACGCCGAGTTTACCCATGAGCGCGTCTTCGCCACATTGTTTCATCACCATGGCAATGCGCGAGATCAGGTCGGCAGCTTGTTGTCGCACTGTCGCGGATTTATTGTTTAGGCGCCAGAGGATAGTCGACACAATTTGCGGGAGGTAAGGTTTGCAGCGTGTTCCTAACGCGTTGACCACTGTGCCGAAGCCGTTGAGCATGACTATGTCCTCGATGGATTGTTCTTGGAAGGCGAAGAGCATGCCGTCTACTAATCGTTCCTCAAGACGCTCGCCAATATCTGCGGCGCCGAGTGATGCGACGACCTTTTCGATGGTTTCGACTGTCATCTTACGATAAGCTTCAGATTCGTCCTTCAGGTTGTTGACTATTCTTTCGACGATCTCGCTAACACCAACCTTTTGGCCAAGGTCGACAGTGGTTTCGACTACTTGCCGGTAATTGCGTTTGTCGAGAGCCATGCGCCGAACCCAGAAAGACTTGAAGAAGTCTTGGAGGACATTTTCTTTTAGGTAAGCGGCTGTCACTCCATCTGTGCTGGCACATTGTGAGACGACCTTGAGGACGACCTTTTTCATTTCTTCGTCTGGGGAGGCAAATTCGCGGAGGAGAATCTCCATGATTTGGGAAGTGTAATAGTTTGCATATTCTTCGTCCATGAGCGGGATGATGTAGCCAACTGCTTTCAAGAAGCCAGCAAGACCTTTGCCACGCTGCTTCCTTGCGCCAGTCCAGAGAGGATTCAAGATTTCATCGAAGCTTTCGATACCGTAAGGATTTGCTGCTTCCGCGAGAGCTGCTATGGCGAGGGATGTGACTGTTCTGACCTTAGCTTGTTCGTCGTTGAGATTGTCACCAATGCAGTCCACCAAACCCTTCAGGTGCGGTAGGACGGCACATCCCATCAGAATAGGGATTTGTTGCACAATCTTAACGCCAGTATGTCGAGCTTGCCACGACTTCTTGCTTCGACAGACAGCTCTCAGAAAAGGCAACAAAGCCGGTATACCCAACGCGGACGCGACAACGGCAAACGCTCGAGCAGTGGTGTTTCGTACATACTCGTCAACGTGGTCAATATCTGGTCGCATCGTGCTGATCATGTGGGCCAGTCCGGCAGCTTTCGAGAGGTTAGAGATAATTTCTCGACCCTCGACTCGAGCATAGTAGTCCTGGTCAATAAGAAGTGGTTCAATGACTACCAGAATTTTGTGAGTATAGGGCCGAACCAGGTCATCGAGCTTGTAGAGCACACGGTCAATGACTTTGACAAGCAAATGTCGTTCTTGATCTTCGAGGGATTTCTCCATCAAAAGAGGTAAGATCTGGTTGAACAGCGGGCCAGCGCCAAATTGCCGAGCATTATCTGTCAGTTGTCGAAGAGCAGTTTTTCGCATTGGAGGGGTACCATTCTTGACCTTGAGCAGTAGGCGCATGATCTTCCGTTCTTTGAGCTCCTCCACCGAGAGTGTGCTCTCTTCAGCCCCATCTACGAGTTTCCCAAAGTACGTCATGTCCTCCGCTTTGAAGAACTGTAGATCGCCCACCCCTGGAATTTCTGTCGGTAACTGCTTGCCCATTGATCTGGGATTTTCAGGTTCCTGCATCATGAAACCGCCAATATTTCCTGTTGATGTAGGTGTTGCGGATGGTACCTGCGCTCTCTTTGCATAACTTCGAATTGGCTCGTATCCGGGTGGTGGAGTCAGAACCTCGTAACCTTCACTAGGAAGCATCATGTCCAACTCTTCGTCTGAAAGTGGGGCGTTGCGCGAAGAGATATCTGTGCCAAAGGCTGGCATGGCTTGTGTCGATGGCGCAACGGTCACAGCGCCATTCAGAGATGGTGCTTGGTCCCAGCGGGATCTTTTTGTAGGAGCTTGTGCCGCTCCGTCTGGAGCAGGCGTCTGATCCCACCTCGACCTCTTCTTTTCTGCAGCATCGTCGTTCGGCGGCGCTTCGTTTGAAACATCCCATCGCTTCTTTCGTTTTCGGCCGGTCGCTTCCACGGTCGATCCAGCCTCTGCGTTTTCTTTGTCAGCGTCATCCTTTAGAGTAGGCTTGTGCTCCTCGATGCCATCCTGGCCGTTCGTGCGCTTGTCTTCGATCAATTTCTTAACGCGCTCTTCCTCTCGATCCAAATCCTGTAGCTGCATGACCTCGCGATATGTTGCCCCGTCATTAACCCCGGCATGTTGGTTCTGCGCAAACGGATCGGCTCGAGTGGGCGTAAGGGGGCCACGATCAAAGCGTCGCTTCTGATAATCAGTTTCTCGATCTGCAATTCTGGCAGACTTCTCACGACCTAGCAAAATGTCTTCTTCCTCGACGCCTCCTCCTCGCGAGAACTCGTTCATCTGTTCCTTGGTGGCAGTGTACTGGCCGACGAGTCGTCGACTGCTGTCTGCGTCAGGCATCTCTTCATCTTCGCCGTCTGCCGGAAGAGAGGTGTGATAGCCTGCAAATTTGTCGCCATTGGTGCCGTACAGATCCTGATCGAATGCTTCAGATAACGATGCCTTTGCCGACGAGTCAGTCCGTTGGCTTGCTACGTCGAACGTCTTTGAACCTTTTTTGCCTGCGGCTTGAGCATTGCGCTCTGCCTGCAGACGTCGCACCTGCTCGAAATCCGCTGTTAATGAAGTTAGCACCGTCGCTGTACTCGTCATGGAACCCTTACCGTCCGACATGTTGATGGGTTGAAAAGGGCGTAGAAATGGTAATGCGTTCGATGGAGAGGATGTCTCAAACGACTGTCAGTATTGACTAAGAGTTCGTGATAGTCATGATCACGTGACTGATGTTGCGCAAATCGGGAACTAGCACCAAACGATGTCCGCCTCTAGCTTATCCCCACCTCATCGTCACGTGTATGAGTCTACACTGGTGTGGCTCAGCCGACAATCAATCCAATCATTCTCCTTGACACTGACTCACTGCATCCTCAGCTGTCGATGGAAATCAACGTCGGAAGTGACAAAACTATAGCACGTAGGTGTGTAGTCGAAGCCATTGAAAAGCAAGGCTGAAACAGAATGATGCAACTGTTCTTTACCGACCCTACGAACGGGATTCTGTAGGTTAGGAAGCGACACAGAACTAAGAGGGCATTGGATTTTCGGAAGGGTTCGTTGTTAGACGATGCAACTACATCCGCTGCATCGTAGCAGATGACAGCTTTAGGTTGCATGGTGCTTTCCACCTGCCAAGAGCTGGCACGCCTCCAGCACAAGACTACTCAGCTGCCCACCTTCAGACCAAAGTACCAAAACGGACCTGGCTGGCAGATCTTGAGAGTCTGGACCCGACAAAAACAGAGAAAACATCACGAAAATCCTAGGGATAAACTCAGATAAAGACTACTCGAGCATGTCATATCGCTGTTGGCAGGTTAAAGCATGTGATGCACAAACATTCATGAGCAGCTCGAGAAAGCGATGTCTGTTCCGAAGCGGCACGGCTGGTTGTTCCCAGCCTGTCGCAATAGCGTAACAACGCCACCTGATTGTTCAGCTGAACAATCCATCTAGTATATTCAACCCCTCTTCTGATCTCTCCTGGACACATGGTAACCTAGGACACTTCTCTGATCATAGTTTAGTGTAATTTGTAATGCTCAGTCCAGTGCATGCTAACTGTGTGGCAAATTTCCTCATTGGACTTGTCAGCCCACCAACTTTCCCATACCTAACAGCTTCAGTCGCAGGTAAGATAGTCAGGTCTGACCCGGTAACCTGGTGGAAAGCACAATATACACCGATCGCATGAACCATCTCATTATGACAATTTACTGAAATCTTCTGTGAACACTTTGCTAGAGGTCTGGGCGATGATATGCTCGGTTTGGACAACTGGAATCAGCGTAACGAGATTGCGTAGGCCCCGATTTTGAAACAGGCTCCGAATACTACATATCAGTCAGAGCGTGGCTATTTAAAATCGAGACCCTGCACTGATTGCAGGGAAGCCCAGAGTCAACAAGCAGGACAAAGGCCAAATCCCTCCAATCGTAATTATAGAAGCTCTGCCCACCGAGCATGTCATGACCAAAATCAGCTCTCTTGATGCACAGATTAGAACCAGACCGATAGTCCCTAATTGATACCATCAACCTCCGCTAATGTTGAGAAGAATTTCCGATCAGCTAGGAAGCCTCTCGTACCCGAACACAACGCATATCCGGCAGTGTTGCTCGAAATGTGTGAAGTATTGTGCACACAGTCAAGAGCAGGGTATTAGGTGAGAAGACCCAAACACCACGACCAATGTGACGACAAAGATGGCTAATTACCATTTCAAGTGATTCGAGGCAAGATACGAAGAGCTTTGAGCCCCGAGCCTCGAGCCTCGAAACCTGCGAAAACCACAAATGTAAGACTTGAAAGTAGAGCCTGTGTCCATCACGCCCAGTAAGCCAGTATCGCCGCTTCCTTTCCCTAGTAAGGACGATTAAGTTGTCGATATTGAGTGTATCTGATGTTTGTTAACACTCACATCACGTTTGTGATGGGCCCGATACCAATTCTTTTTTGGTTGTGTGACAGTCTGCATGTATCTACACAGAAGTACTCAACACAAGCTTAACCTGCGTACTTTCTGGATTTTTTTCTGAGTGATCAAGCTGTTCAACGATTGATTGGTTTTCTTCATCTCCATAGTCTGCTCTGACGGTCGCGCGTAGACCAGCAAGCTCAAAAGCTGCAACGATCCGGCACACAAGATGCGAAGCTAAGATCCTAGCACCAATAACAAAAGCATCACCAGTCGCAATAAACAGTGTACTGGAAAACAATATTGTCCCTAAAAGTAGGTGTAGCGCAGTGCCAACAGCGTTGAGCCAGGATAAAAGGATGAAAAAGCTCGTTTCGCGCTTGAGCGTAAGACTCATATCCTGTCCAGGTAGGGTTGTCGTGAACTCCAGCTTGAGACATTGAAGTACATGACAAATTTTGGGAGACCAGCGCCAGATATATTGCAATAAACGATTGTCGGGTACTCTCAAAGTGTTACGTGTGACCCGAGCGAGCAAAGCGTAGTACCCGACAAGGAAGACGAGATAAGCTGCTATCAACCAAATCCAGTACAGCCCATGAGTTGGCGCAAAGCTGATGACGGTTCCAATTTGAATCCCTCGTAATGTGAATATCAAATTGATCAAGGCTCCTGTCACTGCGCCATACTCAGCCAGGACCACCACCCAGCCAGGGGCCCATTTTGGGAGACGAAATCCTCGACCCCTTTTTCGTGCTTCCAGGATTGACAATGGATCCATGCTTGTCAAGGCTGGAGATGGGTTCATTCCCGGGGCCGCGCAGATGAGGAAGAATGTGAGAAAAGGCCGAAAACAGCCGACAATGGCTAACTCTGCTACGTGGGATCCAGTGAGGCCAAGGATTGTTGGAAGAAGCCCAAGAAGAACGACGGCCGAAGCTATGTTGGCTTTTCTCCATTCATCTGTATTTTCGAGCAGGCAGTTGATAACCGAATTAGTGCCATCCTTGTTACTAAACCCATTGAGCCTTTCAAATTCCTGATATTCTGTTGTGCAATTGTCAACTAGAACTGTTTGAAAGAAATTGCGGTACTCTGGCAACCATGTCAGAAAGTTTGGCTCAGGAATTGTGATATTATCTGCCGTTGATGCAGTCACATTTTCAGACCGAACAAGCGTGCCGAGAACGAACAACAGGGAAAGGTAGAGGGCGCAATATTTGCGGTCCATCATGGCAAAATGCTCGCCTAGATGCTGCTGGTGTGTTGAATACAGCTCGAGGGTACAACTTATTATGATGCGAGCGCATATATATCATTCTGCCTCTCTCAGTAAGCTGAAAAGGTGAAGGTGAACCGGGTCTGGTAAATGGCAAAATGCCTGAGTTGTAGAAGGAGCATGATATTTGCATCCTTGCTGATGCATGATGAGGCTGCAGCTTCGAGCTCTAGTCCTGAACACGATTCGTGGTAGAAATTTGATGGTGTCAGGTTGTGGCGTTAAGCGAAGCGGCTGAGTTGAGGCGGCTAAGACCAGATCCTGCAAACCCCGCGTACATTGAATTGAAAAAGATCAGGTGCACATTGCGAGCTGGTATCAGTAGGTATATTGAATACCCATAAACCATCTAGTAAGGGACGCTGAAGGAGATAGTACAGCGGTGTGAAGCTGGCGAATGACAAAAAAGTGACCTGCTTCATCTTGGAATGCAAAATGACAGCGTCACCACGGTCGAACAGCTTCATTGAAACTAGTTTAGCTGTATGATACCCTGCATTCTAGGGTTGACTTATCGCAAAAGCTGAAATGAGAAACGAGCATTATCCGTTTACTGAAGTCTGAAGCCGAGAGCTGAAATCTGGCCACGTCCCTTGTAAAAGTTACTTGCCGAGGAGAGCATGCAGATCGGGTCAACAAGTGTTTCGAAAAGAGACTTGTCCACCTAATCGAATGAGCCAAAGTAAGCATTTATATAACCATGTGACGAGGCGGCTGTTCTTTCTCTGTTCAAGCCAGTCTTACCTTCCTCGGCAACAGAGTGTTTCATGATTTCCATTGTCATTCAATGCTTCTATCTAGCTAAGGAAGTAAATGAAGTATTTCAGTCATCTACTCGAGCTAAATCCTCAATTTCCATCTCAAAAGGTGTCTGCTGATGGACGCAGAGTTGCCAAGCTCCATTGACTGAGTCCTTCCTCCATGTCGACGAAACTAATGCCCGAAAACTATGATCGTGTTCAACAGCCTTTTCTCTTTTTGCTTTGACACGGTAGCTGATGACAGCACCTTCGTTGCCGATTGGAGTGACTGCTACATCGGTCATCTGATAGCTTTTCCATGGGATAAAGGCATCGCTTGACATGACCTCTTTGATATTGGGATCTGTATTTCCCGACAACTTCATGCCAAGAGGAAATAGGAATATGCAGTCTTCCGAAAGAAATGGCAGAAGCGCTTTGCCATCATTAGAGAGGGCCTTCCATGTTTGCTCCTCAAGATTTCGGATCTCGGCGATAAGGGAATCGCTGGCCATGTTGAGTGATGCCAATCCAATGCAGTAGGCTTGCCGATTTAAGTGAATCTTTCGTGGTCTAGCCTATTTAGTTGCGACGCCTCGAAGCGAGATGTATACTCGTATTTGATCCCTGTTGACAAACTTCAAGCCCAATAAATGTCATGTCAATGTTAATACAATGCCTAAGGCTGTGTTTGTGGAGGGGGAAGTCATCATGGAGAGGTTGAATTATCTGCTCAGGTGACTCAGACTCTCGCCGGCGCACGGCGGACTGCCAAGTAATGTCGCAATTTCAGCACTATTGGCTTTTTAGGTCCAAGTCATGGTTTTTATTTGTCGATACAGGCTAGTAGATTTGCTGTCTGAATTGCCAGTGAGAAGATAAGCTTTGAATCAGGATGAGATGTTGAAGACCCTGGATGTTGCACTGGGCCTTAAAGCTTCGATTTCAAAATTGCACGAACACTTGTTCAAAGCGGTACTGCTTAAGACTGGAGGTTGAAACCGGTAGAACGTGTAGCTGAGGCTTGTAGCAATTGAGTAGGCTTACTTGCCTTACACAACAATAATTGCTTAAGTGGCATGAGTGGGCAAGAATTCCACTATGAGGGAAGCTGTACCACTCTTCGCCTGGCAGTGACACTGCAAGACCTCCTTGGCACAGTATAATTGTTTTGCCGCTCTTCCTATTCAGTGACATCTGGCTACCATTGACCAGAACTGCAGCTTATCGGGAAGCATGAGATGATATACGTGTCGAAATAACTCCTTCAAGACAGGCGCTGAATGGATTGTGCTGAGAAGATTCGAAGTACATTTGCACATTACCTCTAGACAGGGAAACTGGTTGATGCATGATCTACTGGAAATCTATACGGTGAAGTTTCTACTGAATGGCCTGTGACTATGGCGACAGCTATGTGGGGCTCGTCAAAATAGCCCGGGCAGTCTCAAAGGTAGGATAGAATGGTGTGAAGCTGAGTAACAATATTTGGACATATTCTATCTGGTAGGCCAAATCTAGAGAACACTTTGACTGGAGATAACGATTATTCTTGCTCAGTACGATATTAATTAGAGACTGCGAACACACACATTTTGACTGAACTTCCAACCTCGGCATGAGATACGCCAACTTTCTTTCCTCTCTGACGCCAGTATTGGCAGAGTGTGGTCTCAATGTCGACATGTTACAAAAGCTCTAATTTGTGACTGTTGCGACTGTTGCAACTTGAGAGGCTTTTTTATCTTGATGATTCGTGTTGCCAATTGGCTCGGGTTCAGTGCCCAATAAGGAGTAAGACTTCAAAGAGGTAATACTGAAATGGACCATCTTCGAACGCCGTGTTGTGACAGGTATACTGTCCGAAGTCCATGCAACTCCTATACGATCCTCGACGTCACCACCATCTTCCAGACCTGTATTTCTGGCAGCAGTAAAGGCACTTCGGTGTAGATACATAAATCCATCTTCTTCCCATGCCCTGCTTTTGAAAGACTTCTGAGGCTAGAACTTGGAGTAAAAAACTGGCTAACCGACTCTACACAGAGTGATAGGCCCACGATCGCAGCGCCGACACAGAAGATGACGGTACCATTACCAATATCGCGAGTTACTTAGGCCTTGCATAAGTTCTCAGTTTCCTCATCGGCGAAGAGTGTCGTGTTATTGTTGACATCAGCATTGGAGGGTCCACTAGCAAAGTCCATGATCCCTTCTTGTAAGCGAGCGAGACAAGCATCGAACCACCAACCGACTTCGGATGTCCAATAATCATCTGATAAGTGCTTCATTTGTAAGAATCCAAATAGTATATCCTGAATACGTAAAGCAGAAGCGCGTCGAGGTGGCGATTGCATTGTAAGTACTTGTAAAAGGGAGAACGTAGGCGATGCGTTGGAGAATGGCTAATTTCCTGGCTGAGAGGCGAGCTTGGCTCTCAGTCCAGAAAGGAGTCGGAGGGGAGATGGTGGTAACGTTCCGACGAGCGGAAGTATTGTACTGGAGTAGTAGTAAGAGATATATGTTCACCCGATATCGTTCTTGAATGAGGTCGTACCAGTCATCTTGTCAAGCGGCTTCCAAGCTTGTTGCAACCTCCACGGTCCTTTGGTGAAGTACAGGATAAAGTCTATGGTTATCTCGAACTCTGTTGGGTTTTTGACGCCTTCGTGGTTGGCTATGGCGAGGCTCTATTCACGTAGAATGACCTCGTAGAAGTGTGTTTTGCCTGCGTAATGTGTTTGCGAACCATACTGGTGGTGGAGTTAGCTTCGATCTTCTTGTGGTATCCTTGAGACTGACAGACGAGGTCTCGTCTGATATCTCGAGCTCTCCTCACATCA
Organism: Neophaeococcomyces mojaviensis; assembly: GCA_030247915.1. NCBI lineage: Eukaryota > Fungi > Ascomycota > Eurotiomycetes > Chaetothyriales > Neophaeococcomyces > Neophaeococcomyces mojaviensis. The sequence goes on from JAPDRQ010000155.1 coordinate 40,083, forward strand.
ACTCGTCACTGCAGTTTTCAGGTCAGGCACAGTGTTCGATACACTTTGTATAACACCACTCGTCACGCTCGCGGTGCTGAGCGTGGTGTTCGTGATAGTGGCTTCAACAATTCAGGTGAACAAGCCCTTGGAAATGGGAGAATTCAGCGTAGTAAGAAAGAGCTGGTATTAGAGACGAATAGAAATAGGGAGGAAGGAGGGAAGAGGTAAAGAGTCAGTAATGGGGAACAAGCATATGCACCACCACTAGGAGGTGATAATCCGTTGTTATGGCTGCGCCGAAGCCATTTGAATATTGGTTAATCTATGGTTTTATGTTACTGGAGCTTCTGTGGCTGAGATGGTGGGCTAAGTGAGTCGAGGTGAGCAGAAGGGTACAGAAGGGTCAGCTTCAGGTGACTCAACGAGGACAAATATCCCTAACCTACACTCCGTAAAGAACTTCTCTTCTAATGATTTGAAACAGGTCCCACTCAAACTCTATATACGAAGGGACTGGGCCTCCAGGAAGGCGAGCTTGTCTGAGCGGGCACTCTGGCCTTAGGGCCAATGCAGCCCCTTGTATGGATTATGAGCATCCTATGACATACAGTCAGACCAGCAGCGCGGCGATGTACATGTTCCAAAAGTCCGCTAGTCAGCCGGGACGGCTTCTCTGTAAGCGCAATATTGGCAGACATGGGCCTCCTACCGTCAAGCATAGCCCAGATGAAGACTGGAAAGCCGAACTAGCTGAAAAGGTAGCTGCAAGCGTGCATTAATACTAATCACTGACCGAGCCCAGATCGTGAGACACGCATAGAGCTCTGTCAGTTAGTGCTCGGCAACATATTAGGCATGTGGTTTGGCAGATTGTAGAATAGGGCTCGGATTAGTGTTCTGTTTAGGTGTGGGCAGGGCCTATACTGCGTTGGGTTTATGCAGTGCAGTGAGTTTGACTTATGAAGTTACGATGCCGAGCCAAGGGCTGCATCGACTTCTTCCACCAGTAGAGCCACGATGAAAATAACAGGCGTCCTTGACTGTACGACACCTATGGTCTGGGCTATCATTTTGCTTTACACCAGGCTTCCCATCCTTTCCATTTCCACGCTCTGTTCTTCAGATCTCCTCCAAAGTTTGCTCTAACAAGAGTGATAAATTTAGGGAAAGATCCTCCTAATTCACCGAAGACAGCTGTGATTGCTGGATGTAACCGCCCAAACACACCTGTGAAGGCAGTTTCAAGACGCTCTCCGTTTTTCGTGTAGAAGACAGTCTGCTGGTTAAGGTCAATTGCACAGCCGATGGTGTCTAGTGATCCAAAGGTCGTATATACATTGGACGTCTTTTCTTGCCCGGAGAGGCGACCGTCTTTGCCACGCCAACCGTAACTCTTGATACCGGAAGATCCGCGACCTAGCTCGCCATTCTCCAATCTTGTGAGTAAAGACGTAACTCCCACTATCACACAAGAGAGCTCGAAAAGTGCTCTCACCTCAATCTCAAAGTAGTACTTCCTATTCGTCGCGGGAATAGGATGATCTGATACTATAGTCAAACTGCTGTAACGGGGAATTGCATAAACCCGTGCCTGCAGTCCATGAGCGGAGACGATCAGACCTCTCTCCAATAGCATCCAAGAAGAGGGACTTGCCATTTTTGAAGGAGACTTGAGAATGTCCATCATTGTATATTGACGCCATTGTTCAGCAACCATCAATGGAGACCAGCCAAACGCATCTTTGATATCGGCACTGAGTCCACTTTCAAGGAGATTCCGAACAATCCTTACGGACCCTTTCATCACGGCTCTGAACATCAATTCTCTCCTCTCTTCAGACCGGGGATCCTTGGTCTGTCTGACCAAGAGCAGCAGCGTGTCTTCTAATAGTTTAAACTTTGACTTCGACCTGTTGTTGGTCCATGCTTTCATACACAAACCGAGAGGAGTCAAACCATTTCTGTCGGTAGACGATGCATCACCGCCTTGTCAAGCAAGACTTGTAGTGTGGCATTCTCACCATTGTGCGCAGCTTTATGCAAAGAAGTTTGACCTAGTTCCCAATCGCGAAGATTGATTGAGGCTGCAGCACCGGGCATATTCAGTATCGCCTGGACTACGTCGATATTCCCCTGGGCCGCCGCTTGTCTCAAAGGCGTACGATGGCGAAAGTCTTGTTTGTTGACTTCGTCAACAGGTCGATCGACTAAGTATTCCAACAATCTTTTGGCCACCTCTTCATTATTATATTGACAAGCGTAGAAGAGAGGGGTACGGCCACGCTTATCCGGCAGATTGATCTCGACGCCTTCTGCGAGAAGCAAGTCTAGAGTTTAAGAGTTACCACATCTAGCTACCCAGTGCATTGCCGTCCTACCCTGCTTCTAAAGAGCGTGTTAGTTTTAGATACATCACATTCAAATTGAGGTACGTACATCAGGGTCATGAACATCTGCTCCGAGTTCTACCAGCAACTTTACTGCTTCATGGTTGCCTCGACGCACTAGACCGATAAGTGGGCCTGTGATGACAGTCAGCAATGCAAGTTCCAATCTTGAGACAAGACTAACGTTCTGATTGGTAATCTTCATCGTTAACATTAGCGCCTGCCTTAAGGTATGCCCGAAGAAGTTGGAGAGGTGGGTCTTCTCTGTCGACCAGCATGAGCAGAGGAGACTTTCCGTCGTCCGACAAGAACGGCTTTTTGTTGATGTTTGCTCCGGCGTCTAAGAGGAGCTGAAGTACTCTCGGATCTGCGCCAGACTCAGAAAAGCGATGTAACGCGTAGAAGCCGTCGTCATCTTCAACATCCGCTTTTGCTCCCTGATCTATGAGGTACTTGATGAATTCAAAAGACGGTTCATGCCAGACAGCTATTGCAAATGGTGGAAACCCGGTAGTTAGGTCATTGACGTCGCACCCATACTCGATACAGATTTTGACCATGTCCGTGTTGATATGTTGCTTTTCAACAGCAAGATCGAGTGGAGTTGTGGTAAGTTGAGTTATGGTGAGTGGTGAGAGATCACGTACGGAACTCATTAATGTGAACAATTTTCGCTCGGTCACCTTGTGCCCTTGTTCGATCAGTATTTTTGCCAGTGAGGTAAGGCCAAAGACAGCGGCGACCTGAAGTGGTGTGCCGTATTCTTTGCTTGACGAGGACTCCGACATCTCTTGTTGAGCTACAGTTTCCGTGTTCCTAAACACTATTTCCTACCAAGACTCAAAGGCCGCGGTATCCTCACACATGAATTTGACCAAGAATTTCCAAATGGCTTCCCAACTGGCATTCGATTTTTGTTCTTCCCATGACCAAAGCTTTTGCGCTCCAGACAAATGATAAGTCCAATGCGTTATCTCGTACCTGAACCTGTTAACATCTTGTCGACTTCGATGCTTGAAGTTATTGTCTTGATCATCTTCCTCTGTTTGTTTGAACAGATGGAATAGACGACCGTGGTTTCTGTCCCAAAGGTCCTCGTCATCATCGACGTCCGAGAAATCGTAATCTTGATTCACACGTTTATGGTCTTCCTCGTCGTCTTCGTCTTCGTCTTCGTCTTCGTCGTCGTCGTCATTGTCGTCGTCGCCACGATCATTATCAGACTTACGAACTTTTCGAACTCTGGTCTGTTCTTCTTCGACTTTGATTTCTGCAAGTACTTTTCTTAAAGTGGCCTTGTCATCACCGGCCGGTTTGCTGAAAACAGAGATGCCGATAGAGCCTTCACTGGTAGTAGGAGGGGGCGTTTCTTGTACCTTTTCGTTGGGTACCTGCCGCTTTGCAGCGTGAGGAGACAGATACTTCTCTTGGAAAACAGGAGAAGCCAGGTTTTGCACTGCTGGACTTAGAAGACTTGTGACAGCAATAGATCAGCCTGTAACTTACCAAGTATTCTGGTTATCTCAAGATGGCCTTCTTTTGCAGAGATTGTCCAAGGTGAACACTGTGCAATGTCCTGTTCACTTGAGGATTTTGACGTTTCGTCCCGCGTGACAAAGAAGTCCCTAACAGTAAGGTGTCGTAGACCTACCATTCTCTCAAGCCTGAAACTTCTAAGAAATTTGTACCAGCAATTCTGATCTGACGGTCATGAAGGTCTACCTCTCCGTCTGCAGGTTGATAGTCTTCTAATTCTGTTTCGATTCCGGCATCGTCGCTATATGCTCGAGTGTATGCATCCATAATTTCGGGTACTGTTACTGGACCATCGGTAAATAGAGTCCAGGTCAAAGCGGTCTTAAGAAGATCGAGATAATCTTCGTCCGTGGCATTCCAACTAGCAGTATAAGAGCCGGTAAGACTATCGGGTAGTTTATCCAGTATGCGACTGTATGGTCGAACCGAAGGTTTCCGCAGAAAATCTAGGGCAATTTGAACATACCTAAATTGGCCTCCTGATTTGTGCGATACCTGATCGACGGCATACGCCTTCTCGGAAGCAGTCCATCTGGGAAACTTATTCATCTCCGTTGTAACATTCTTGCGAATGTCTTCGGTGTTACGGCCCTCGCATTTGATGTTGACGATATTGCTGAGTTCATTCCCGATATCCATCTCTGGTCGACTGCATACCATGACCTTGACTTTGGCTTCGGAGGTCTTAACAATTCTTCGCAAGTTTCTCAAAAGCTGCTTGTCCACACGATCGGTACATTCACCGACAGCGTCAATGATTAAGAAGACAGAACGATTCAAGAGGCGCAGTAAGCCGCTGTAGACTGTCACAAAATCAAAACTCAAATCCACTTTATTGTTGCCGGCTCCCTTGCTCAGTCCGTGACTCACAATCTCATTTGTTTGTTCTAATAGGTCAGGTAGAGCAAGAGAATGATTGTATAGCTGAGCAACTATAGTCTTCAGAATTTGTGTTGTAGCTTGAGTTGCGTCTGCACCAGCCTTACAGAAGAAATATTGCACGACTTCTTTCTCCGAATTCGTGGTCTCTGCACGGAGGGTCTCGATTATGGTTGACATTAGAATTGACTTACCATAACCACCCGCTCCCGAGATCCAAATCATTGAACTACCACAAGATCCATGCCATTTCTTGTACTCGTCATCTTCCAGTAGCCACTGACACGTTCCTGGCTCACGTTCAACGTCGAGATTCTCTCGGAGCAGTTCATATGGTCGGGGGTCGGATCAAGATAAGCCATATTTTCTTCAAATTCATCTTGTGCTTTCTCGTACGGTGTCTTCTTTCTCATGTTTCTCTTTTCCTCCTCAAACCCTTCAAATGCTTGTCTGACCACAGCTTCGTTTGCTTTGAGGCTGGTCTCCAGTATGCCTTTGAGAGAAGCGATTTCTGATCTCATTTCGTCTTGGTTCTTTAGGCTCTTCTTTTGAAGGTGATTCATCATGCGCTCACTAGCGGTCTTCGCATAGTCTCTCATCCTTTCATCTGATTGCTTTATCTTCTGAATGATAGCTTCAAAATCACTCCTGACATCTTTGAAGATATTCTTGCCGATTCGAATTACTGTGTGCTTGTCTGTATACTTACGCATAGCATACGAGAACTCCAGGATGTCGACATAGATCTCTGGTATGTAGTCAATGACTTTTGCGTGCAATTCTTGAAAATCCTCATGGCTGTTTTCTCCATTTCTTTCGCCATACATCTTACCGTAAACACGACAAGAAATCATAATGCCAATGATATAGCACAAGCACCGCTAAAGAGTTGGAATGTAGACCAATCACCCTGGACTGCTTTTAGGCACATTCTGATACCCATCCATGCAAGTCCGACACTCTCTGGAGCAGACTTAATTGCGACATTACCAATGGTCATCAGAGTACCGATGTTCTCCAAAATACCGCCAAAGCCTGAGTGGTATTTATTATCGGACTCCTCTTGCATTTTCAAGCACACGTCTTTCACCTCCGATCCATGCATCCGGCTTTTGAGGAACAATCGTAGCTGCTCGGTGTCCTTGTGATTTCTCACAAACCTTTTACGTGCTTTATCCCAATTCGAACCTTCGAAGTCGAACTCCGTCTCAGTATACGAAGAGTCACGATCCTTCGTGTCGGAAGCCATATTACCGTTGCCCGTAATCGACTAAGGCTAAGTCTGGGTCACTGTGAACAGGAATTCTTGAATAGGGAAAGTTATGGAATGAGGCTCTGTGATCAAATTCGGTACATCCAGCAGATCCGCTCAGTCTGAAAGCTTGAATGACAGGTCGTTGTTTTTGAGGAAAACGAAGCGGTATGGTAGTTAAGCGAGACAATGGATTAAGTTGACTTGGCGCCCCCGCTATTTTCGTATCAGCCAAGAAAGCCTCAAGCGAAGGTTCCCTATCATGTCAGAGACTTCCAGAAGCCGTAGTACACCCATCACACAGCTCCGTGCAGCGCTGTTCGCCCCTACTGATTGACTATGTGAACGGTAGCCCCTTCTTGAATGAGCAACGAAAGTGCCTTGGGTCTGCCGAACATTGCAGCGGCGTAAAAAGATGTCAGACCTTTATTCGTTCTTCGCACACGAGAGGAGATACTGTAAACACCGCTTGAATTACTTCATTCCCTGCACCATGATCAACTCAAGCTGTATTTTTCTCAATTATAGCAATACTCCTCGAAACACCCACTGCATCCACTTGGTAGGGTGTTCCCACTCTTCTTCATGATTCCACACGCCAGACAAAGCGGCCAATCCGCCTTCCCACCGTAATTTGCAATCTGCACCCCGTTCGCCACCATCCCATCTGTCTCGTTCTTATAGTACTGTATCTTACTCGTAGGCTGCCCGCTCGGATATGTGTAGTTGTAGTTTGGTATATAGATGATAGTCGCTGTTTCATCACTGTTACATCCAAAAAACGTAGGTTTCTGATGCAAACCCTTGGAGACGAATGTCTCTGCGGAAGGGATGACGGGCATGGTCGTCAAACCTGCGGCGACAGCGGCTTCGTAGGTGTGAAGAATCTCAGTGCCATTGGGGAAGTTGCCGACTGTGTCAGCAGAATTGTCATTTACGATGATGACATCGATGTTGCGATGTAGAAAGGGCCAAATGGGGTTTCCTTGATAAGCAACGCCTACGCCGCCGTCGACAAGTTCAAGCGTCTTTTGTGTTGAAACATGGGGTGAGGAAGGGAAGTTTTGGAAGGGATTTGGGAAAAGGCCGAAGAGTGCCTCCTCAGGTATGCCAGGGGCGCCAGGGGCGGTCAGGTACGCAAGGTTTTCGACGAGGGAGAGGGAAGTGGCTTCAGCGGTCATGTTTGCGGGGACGGCGCTGCAGGCAGAAGCGAAGACGTTGGAGGATGTGCCGAGCACGTAGCCGAGTTGATCGTAGTGGGTGATGCAGTTGCTGGTAGGTTTGCCGGCGGAGAAACTAGTGCCGAGGTATTCTGAGAGAACGAAGGCGTCGACACCGGTGTCCCACGAACCAAACTCGTAGGGATGAAATTCATATTGCGTTGCATTGGGCTGGGGGATGCAAACGCCATTAATACTGAGGTCAGACCCGAGAGCTGTGATGATAGGGTAGGGTGCGTTGTAAGACGTAAAGTTTGAGCCAGAGGCAATACTGCTCATCGTATCTTGGACGCCACCGTCCGCGCCGTAGAGAAGCCCATATGAGAGCAGGCGGCCCCAGGGATCAACGATAGATGGTTCGAATCCAGCAGCGGCTTTGGCTTGAACATCAGCTTGCACAGTATTGTAAATTGGTCTGGCTTGTTGCGAGACCAGAATTTGAGGAACAAGGAGGCTGTTCTGAAGTGCAGTCTCCCACAGATTAGTCTGGATGGACGAGATGGTTGGATAGTCGTTCCCAGCGATGGAAGACAGTAGCCAAGAGCCGCCCGACAGACCTGCTTGATATGTGAGAGCTTGGTACAAGCCGCTAACCCCAGTTTCCGGCGCCTCACGGCTATCAAAGCCTTTAATGACCCCACCACCGGTAAGCTGGGCACGATAGCCGCCACCACTTGAAGTCAATGCAATGACAGGTGCTCTACCTTGCTGCTGCCACCATTCGGTCCATTGCCGTTTGCTGTGCTGGCCATGCCAATCGCCCCAGTGGCCTTGACCAGTCTCGAAGCTTTCATCAACGCTTTTCAGCCATGAATCCAGAGCTTGAGAAGCTTTCTGATACCGTTGTGCAATGTAGCTCGCCTCGGCAGATGAGATTCCATCAGCTTGTCGCACTAGCTGAGTCGACGGGCATGTCGTTGTTATTGGTGCATAGCCGTTAGTAGCTCTTCGAGCTGGTGCGGCCGCAGTCAGTGCAGCATGAAGAAGCACCAACAAGCTGAAGGGCGACATCGACATCATCATTGTGGACGTACCTGTGAGAGCTCTGCAACTTCGGGAAAGAGCGCAAGCTGAGCTAAAAGCTAGAGAGCTTTATAATTCTGTCGCCACGTGGCCCACGGTCACATCATGAAACCAATGGGAGATGAAATTGGTAGCTTACTGCTGCATGTTGTCATCCTCTGCGCGTACAACTTTGGACAATTAGCCAAACTCAAATATCCCACGCTAGCAGTTCGACCCCCTGTTCTTCCACCATCATTTGATAGCCACCACGTAGCCCAATGGTCGTATCAATGGTATCATTCGAATCGCCTTGTTGTCCCGTACACGTACATACCAACGACTTGTATTCAAAATGCCTGGTGTTGGTGGACAGTTCGATCTTCAAATACTCAGTGAACAACGCGATCTCGCCGAGGCCAATTTTGACCCGACCTCGACACCTGCTGTGGGCAGTATCTCAATCCAGGACGTACGTACGCAGTTACAACGACCTGTACCGCATTGGCAAGGTCGATTAGAAGTGCCCTATCGAGATTGGGAGCTACGAGATCCAATGCAGGTATCGTGGTCGCCTATACAACTGTTTTTACTCTTTTTTTAATGTATCCTTAACTAACTCGTATATTATACTAATATCCGTGCAAAACGCGATATTAATCGTAAATGACTATGGAAGGAGATAATAGATATCGAGATGAGGCGTTGGCTAGCTTGTCGACTATAAATGATTAAGAGTACGCCTATAACGACTTAAATATAGGATATATAGTTGATTAAAGGTCTACGTATACGGATAATTGGTTATTAGCGTTTTAAGGCTATCGAACGATATCTCGTAGTTAATAATGATACTGTATTGGATAGAGAATGTACTACCTGGTTTAGGAAGGTTTAAACTGCTCTAGACCTCGTACGCAGTCGATTTAAGGCGATCCTAATTCCAGGAAGCTATTTGACCGTTGACGAGTCCACTATCGAGTTCCACGGTCGCCAGAGGGACAAATATTGTATGAGGCATAAGCCCGCTGGCGAAGGCTTCTACGTATTTACTCTCTGTAGCTACGGAGGTCTTCTATACGATTTTACAGTATCGTCCAGTTAAAATAGCCTTGAGGGGGTCCCTAAGGGTATCGAGATTGATATACCAACTAGGAGCGTTTAAAAGAGGAAGAGAGGTACGAATAATGACCAGGCCTTCCTAATTATACTTCCACCTTAAAAGGTAATAGTATACGTGCTTTGCGAGCGAGTTACGGCTGAATGGAGGCATTAGAGGTTCGTCTGCTATATAGACAACCTCTTTGTTGATATACTATTAGCTAGAGCGCTATTAACGATTAATATTAGTATTTATAGTACTACGAGGGCTAATATACCTAAATTTCCACCAATATTACTCGTAATTAAATATAGATTTAGCTTCGAATTACGGAGAGATTAATATACGGCCCTTATCGTGGACGATTTAGTGGCTTATATAATCTAGAAAGACTACGAACGACAGTATATCGTATCCTTTATATCTACAGTCTATAGTCCGTACGATATGGTACTAATAAATCGATATATAAGAGCGAATCACTCTATCAGGACGATATTACCTGGCTTTATGATAGCTCGAGTTAGTTAACTAAGGATTGCGGTTGATTACAATTAATATATGGGCAATACAGACCTCTATAACCGCCTATAAGCGTATAAGAGCGTACGACGACCCTACCAAGCTAAATGGACCAAAAAATTCATCGAATTCATCATCGATATTTATTATATTAATGCCTTTATCATCTAGAAGCGATATTAGGCTTAAACTACTAAGAATTAACGAGATCGCGATCGCTTTCTTACTCAACTTATAGAGGGCCTTATTAAGGTCGTAGAGGACGTCCATATACCAGATCTAGTTAAGATACGTAAGCATTGTGCCTGGGGAGCCTGTCAACCTCGCGAGTATATTAGGCGTAATCCTCTGGGCGATATCACGAACTTAGAGGGCAAAAAGACGTACACCAGCAAGACCCACGATTACTGTACGCACTGTCAGAAGTATCTATACCTGTGGAAGGGCTGCTGGAGGGCATATCACGATCAGTAAGGCCTTCTAATCAGGGAAGAGGATCGATATTAGTAGAGGCAGGCAATATCACCACCACGTAAGGTATTTAGTCGTTTTGTGACACCACGATTTGTCTATATAAGGCCAGACCGCAGCCTCAAATGCGCGATAAGGGTTGGAATCAAGATCTGGTACGCATACAATATCATACTCGTTGCAATGAGATTACTTCTATGTAATGACCATCAAGTGGTGCTCCCGGAGTGGAGCCGCTAATTGTCCAAAGTTGTACGCGCAGAGGATTACTCGGTACAGACCAAATATGGAAGGTCATGCTCAGGTAAAGTTGAGCTTAGGTGGATACAGGCATTGATCAGCAAATAGCAACCCCTGCCAAAAACGGATGGCCGGTTTTCAAGACCTTCTGCTGCGGGGACACGATGAGGTGCTGCCTAAACCAGACCTAGGCAGGCCCAACCTGCCATTCTGTTCGGTTGAACCTTTCATCCTGCAAGAAACATTAACTTCTTCTCGTTCCACCAACACACACAATTGCTGTCCGTTACGACAGTCTAATCTAATGAGGTAAGTCAAGTTAGTTGATGAAAAATACAGGCAAGGATATAGTTACTAGCTAGTTCAAGTGTGACGTACGGGTCGGCTGCTTTTGTACATGCACAACCAGCAATGCTGACTCATTGACCTTTTGCCTTGTGGGTACCGCCTTTCATTTTGCTTCTTCATGCCTTCAGGAATGCGGCACATCAGTAACAATATCAAACTGTGGACGCTGTCTTACTTGATCTTGCTTTGGTATCTTGTTTCCTCCTGCGCAGAAAGATCTCACTACTCATGTCGAGGTTCAAGTCTGTCATGATTGATCTAACCATCGTCTTTTAAACACCAACTGGTCCTTTGTTCCTCAACCTCTCGGGACTTTTATTGGCGTATTATTGCTTATGCCTTTTAACAGGTAAGACCCATTAAAGATGTACGTATGAGGCAGATCGGGCAATGTGACTACTATATTATGTAATCTTCAATGTCTCACGGCACTCGACCCCATGACCAAGTTTGCAATTCAAAATCAGATTGTCTTGGTCTTCCAATAGTACCAAATAGAATTTGGTATCACCACCACAGTCACAGCAATATTATGTTCATTTAGTTTTCGAGCGTACCTTATTTTGTAGAAGCAAAAGCTTCCAAGATAATCACTTCTTTGGACGGCAGTATGCTTCTTCAAAGTGTTTGAAAAATGTGCCCCAGGGCTTACAATGGAATTGAAAACATGAAGTGATACCCGGCTGAATAGCTTCCCAACGTTTGCTTTAGCTCTAGCCAAACCTGGTTCAGTAATTCTGCACCCAGCTTGCCCGTTGTGAGACTTACCAGAGCGTCTTCAACACGCCTCGGGAGAGGTCGGGCCAGTCCAGCGTATGTGAGCTGCTATTCAGCGGAGCGCTACTAAATATCCTTGCGTTCACGCCCCGGAGTCTAAGACCTCAGACGGAGGCAGCGGGCCCAAGCCGAGCTCGTCGTAGATTTTCATCTTACACGCAGACCAGCTAGATTGGCTGGTGCTCTGGGTGAGCATTAAGCTTATGCTGATATTCGCGGCAGGATACCTCGATAAAAGCTTTAAATTCCTGTGTTAGACCATTCTTGGTGGTGGTGAGAAGGAGACTGGTTTCCAGTGGAAATCAAGAGCTACCTGAGGCGGGATCAGAGGTCTCGAGCTGGACAGCTCCACCGACACTATCAACGCTCGAATCCATAGAAACCGAACCATGCTCCTGGCGAACAACAGCCATATGTTCCACCCACCCGCAACAGCTCTAGTGCACTTGCGGAATCTTAAACCAGGCCCTTCGAACGTATTCAAGGACTACCTATTCATAAGGTAAGCGCAGCCAAGATTTCGTGCCCTATCTTACGATATAGATGAGAGGGTATCGTGGCTGTTCGAGTACTGGCTCGGGCTCATGTTTCGCTTCGAGGACACGCGGTGGTGTGATAGACGAGTGGGAAGGGATTACAGGGCTATTTGCGTGTGGCTTGAGCAGCGCCATCTTTCTGAACGGTCGGATCTTGAGTGGTGCACATAGAAGGAGACATTGAAAGACTTTGAGTTGATACCAGTTTATGTTTGCCGGTACGTCTAAAGAATCCCTCGTCGCAATGCTCCTTGCACGGTAAGCGATCATGTCTCAGCAACGACTGTGTAGGTTGGGCCAGCCAAAATCTCTCTGTAAAACCTGAAATATCAGGCTAGGACATTGTCGCGAGAACAACCTGCCCACTGCCTCGGGTCATGATGAAGCAGAAGAGGAGCGTAGATGGCCAATATTGCGCTACTTAAGGTATTTCAAACAATACTTCTTGCTGGTCAATATTTGTGGTCTTGTCTCCTCCTCCTATTGTAAAATGGCTAGCGTCGCTAAGGCCTAGAAAAGTGTGATAGGGCTTTGAATTGTGACCTGCTGACCTTGATACGTTTGTCGTCAATGAACGACGAGGCGGTAAAGAAGTATCCTTTGGACGATCAAGTCCCAACCATAATATGACCGCCAAGACTGTCCTAGTAATTTCTTTTCTTTTCTTTTTAGTGTTGTGATATTGTCCCTTACCTGCGTGAAGGCCTTTCTTGTCTGTGTTTTTATCTTGATCCCTGCTTGCACAGAGAGTATTGAACGAAAGTCTGGTCACTGTTTGACGTGGCACCCTCACGCGATGAATTGCATGCACATTTACCCTTACTGCATAACCGTTCAGGATGCATCAAGTCTTCCCGTCATATGGACAAATGCCCAGCGTGATGTTCGCTTGTCGAGTGGCAGGCCCCACACAAGTTGACATTAGCTGAGCATGCAAGTGCTACATCTTCACAACCCTCGCTGGCCGACTGTCGCTAGGCCATCTCCGCACTTTGGGGCTAGTCCCTAATTTCATTAATGGACCAGAGCTGATGTGAACCATCCTTTGCCGTGTAGCCGTCAAACAGACCATCTCTGTCTTGTTAACGCTTGAATCACTATAGTTGCCCTAACAATGGGTTCCTCACGCTACTGACGATTGATCAATCCCGAACAGTGAAGCTGCTACGCGAGAGGTATCGCAAGAACAATAATTTTGCGATCTGCGCCGCATGGTTAGCGAACAAGGCTGATGTGCCGTTCACGTGTACGCTGCACTGTTTTGTATTCTGCTTTGATTTGATATATGTGAATCTCCAGGCTGTCTCAGACTCTCACGGTATCATTCAGGATTCGCAGCTTATGCTTGTTTGCCTGCTGTTGAGTCCAAGTTTTGGGTATGTCAATCGCACGTTACTTGGTCATTTTGGTTCCAGTTCGAGCGATGAAATTCTCAGATACTTCTGCTCGTCTGCTGGTGGCTCGGACTTAGCACTGCTATTTTTTCGTTGGACCACTTAACGCTCATACAAGTCAAGCTGGCTGTATAGGTGCGTAGCGCCAAGACTACGCGCCAAATGACACTGGGTAACGGCGTGTAACACAGGTGAGGTAAGCTAGTGTTTCAAATTCTCCAAACGTGGCTGCAGAGACGCGGAAGGTGCCGCTTAAAAAAGGTTGGTTCACAAGCCTCGGTTGCAGTTTCACAGATCTCACAGGGAAGCTGGGGTACTAACAACAAACACTGTACTTACCTTTCACGATGCGCGTGCCTTTGCGACAAACAATCCTGCAAAATCGGCAATACGGTCTGATACAAAAGAGATATCTATCCGCTGACCCTTCTCCAATCGTCGTTCAGCATCATCCAGCTCCTCATTCTGGCGGCATTCGCGTCCTACTACTCGATCGGCCAGCGAACAGAAATGCTCTCTCGCGAAGGCTAGTCGCTGACTTGAAGCGGCATGTACAGCAGATCAAAGATGAAGGGGGCGTAGGTGGTACTCGGGCGCTCGTCCTAGCCTCGAACAATGACAATGCCTTCTGTGCTGGAGCTGACCTGAAGGAACGGAAAGGCATGACCCAGGAGGAGTAGGCTCTCATATTGATCAGAAATGCAATGGCTGAAGCTACTAGGACCACCCAATTCCTCACCGACCTTCGAGCGACCTTCACAGAGTTGTCCAAATTACCGATTCCAACCATTTCAGCGATTTCATCCACAGCACTTGGCGGCGGGCTGGAACTCGGGCTATGCACAACGTTCAGAGTCTTTGGGTCGTCTGCAATAGTTGGTCTGCCTGAAACAAGACTGGCAATCATACCAGGAGCCGGTGGGACATATCGACTGCCTGCGTTGATCGGCGCCAACCGGGCACGGGATCTGATCTTGACGGGACGAAGGATCGGTGGACCTGAGGCTTACTTTCTCGGTCTGTGTGATCGGTTGGTGGAGATCCTGCCGGAAGAAGAGAAGACACCAGGCAAAGCTCGAGAGAAGGTCATGGACGTGAGCGTTCAGCTCGCGAAGGACATCTGTGAAGGTGGGCCGGTTGCGCTGAGGGAGGCCATGAGGGCTGTGAATGGCTGGCAGCGTGGCGAGGTCTCAGAGAACGAGGCGTATCAGAACATTTTGACTACAGAAGACCGTGTCGAAGCACTAAAAGCATTTGCTGAGAAGCGAAAGCCGGTCTTTAAAGGCAGATGAATGTGACGTACGATATCATGCCTTGCAAATACTCATCCCCGTTGTGTCCGTGTATCATGTACCACGTACCATGATCCAGTATTTGCGCGTTTGTTTTGCTCTGCCACACGACCGAGTTCGAGGCACGCGACCCGAAATTGCTTGTTTGCAAAGTCTGTCACCGCCATGCACCCTCACTGCAAGTTTAGTCGCCACAAAGAATTTTGTCAGTTCACTACACCAAAACACGCAAACCTGACGAGCCTGATTTAAACCTTCAGCCCCAGAATGGTCGCTTCAAGAGTGAATTAGGATTGTGGCTTCGCTAAAGATGCATGTGCCGCCGAGCCGGTAACTTAATCCAATTCTCAGGCGCCAGCCATCCTTGCTCTTTCCCCTTCGACGGTCTCTCTGTTGCAACCACCAACTGCGCTTCAGGAGCGCTCCCCATGCACACCTGCCCATTGCTATGCCTTATGGGCTTTGCAAATGGTCATCTGGCGCTTTGATCATAGAATCGAGGGCTTCCGTATATAACAATGAATAGAGCCTGACAGCATTTCTTTTCTCTTCATAGCGCTACCTTCCACCGCCTGTTCTTGAAGTTCTCGTGCCTTCTACTACTTCACGTTTGACGTTCACCACGATCACGAGCCTTAGGCAGATACCAGTACAAAAGGCTGCAGTAGACTTCGCCTTGAGCTGTTCCCGGACTATACACAATTGCTACCTCAAAACTTCATGGCACCACCGTCATGAGCGCCAGCCTTACCACCATTTCCGTGCACGGCTTGACAGAAGTCTTCTCCCCATCAAATCCTCAAGTCGACGTCGTTTTCGTGCACGGACTGAACGGCCATCCATACAACACATGGACCGCCGACAACGGCGTCTTTTGGCCACGGGACCTGCTGCCGCAACAACTCGGGGACTTGCGTTGTCGAATTCTGACCTACGGCTACGATGCGAATGTTAGTGCGTTTACGGACGGAGTGGGCAAGGATCACATCCACCATCATGCAGAGAACCTGGCCGCTCGGCTGGTAGCGAATAGATCTGTATGTGCAAGTCGCACAACACAAGGCAAAACTAACCTGTCACAGATGAACAACGCATTCGAGCGTCCTATCATCTTCGTCGTGCACTCCCTGGGCGGCCTCGTCACCAAACAATGTCTTATATACAGTCGAAGCATCGATCACCCAAGCACAGAACATCTAAGGTCTATCTACGTGTCCACATATGGCATACTGTTCATGGGAACACCTCATAATGGCTCGGATCTGGCAAAATGGGGGACATTATTACAGTCGATAGCCTCGGCCGCCCTACCCAGAAAATTCTTCGACTCGTCTTCGCACCTTGTCGAGGCCCTCAAGACCAACAATGAGACGTTACAGAACATCAACAGATACTTCAACGAGATCATGCCAAGACTGAAGATTTACTTCTTCTACGAAGGCAGACCGATGGATCTCAAAGGCACGAGACAGTTTGTGGTCGATGAGGCCTCAGCTGCTCCTAACTTTCAGGGTGTCGAACGGATGGGCATCGAAAGAGATCATTCTCACATGTGCAAGTTCGAGAATGAACAATCGACCGGATTCGCCGTTGTGGCCGAGGCCGTACATCGCTACTCTTTCGATGCACCGACCCTCATAGCCGTTAGATGGGAAGAGGAAAAGCAGGTCCGATCGTTCCAACGACAGATGGCTGCTCAGGAACTGCTTGCTGCGGACAGGCGCTCGCGGAATCCCTCTCCCGATTCAAGACAGAACAGAACGCCATTACTCGACGGCAGTGCTCGTACACCAATTCTGCTAGAGAATGGCGCACCTACAGTTACTGACTGGGAGGTAGAAGAGCACGATGACTTGTCACGTAATCCAAGCTCGAGCCGGCTCACCCCGCGTCTACCAGCAGACACGACAAACCAATCATCACCAAAAAGCTCCGCTGTTCCGACTCCTCCAGCTAGCATGAGCAGGTCGACCAACTCACTGATTGTGGCACCCTTAGGCTTCAGGCCGAATTCACACTTCGTTGGCTTCGATATTGAAATGGCAAGACTAGACAAGAAACTTTCAGACAAAAGACTTGCCAAGATCGGAGTCTGCTCAGCGCTGCTGTACGGTCCGCCTGGTTGCGGCAAAAGTCACCTCGCAAGAGAGTATCTTTGGCGCCACTTTGAAGAGTATCCCAACGGTGTCTTCTGGATTGATTGCAAAACACCGGAGTCGTTGTCAAAAGGCTTCTGGAACGTAGCCCAATCACTTAGATGCATCGATGAAGCCGACACGAGACATGATGCATTTATCGATGCAGTCCGGCGGCATCTTACACAAAGAGACAAGTGGCTCATGGTCTTCGACGGCATCTCGTTCGAGAATGAGGATCAGCTTGCTGCATTTGTTCGATATATCCCAGACGGGAGAGGAAGCAGCCTAATCTACACCACAGTTGATAGAACTCTTGCCAACCGACAACGTTTGCTGGACCCCCCAGGTATCAAAGTCTATCCACTTTCGGTTGAACAGGCATGTTCGCTGTTATTCAAAAGTTTGCATTTAAAAGAGTACCGGCAACCGTCTGCCACCCAGCTTCGCAAAGCCAAGCAGCTTGTAAAATACTATGATTGTCTGCCGTTGGGCATCCACGCAGCAGCTCACATGCTTCTTGCTCGAGGTCGAGCGCTTGAAAGGTATACGCCAGGACCCTCTGACAACAGACTTTCGGAGCCTTTTCTTCAGATATTGGCCGCTCTTGGGCGCGCTCAAGCAAATGAAGCTGTTGATCTACTCATGATCACGTGTTTTCTCAACCATCAAGTGCCGATCGCTCTGCTTCAGTTTGGACATAATGCTCTGTTAGACTTCGGGCTTGAAATTAGAGCACTCGATCCAAATGGTGGAGGTTCTCGAAGAGAGCTTGACAACTCGATCGCTATATTGATTAAAAACGGTCTGGTTGAACGGCGGTTGCAAACCTCATCCACTTCATCAAGCGGCGGTCGATCGTCGCCAGACGAGACCAGGGATCATGGTATTGACCGACAGAACTCTGGATCCCTTGCGCATGACTTTGAGACGCATGCAGACCATGACGGCGAGTCTCAACAGTCATCACCGTCGTTCATTGGAATTGATGTGATTCAAGTGCATACCGTGGTACAAAACGTGTTCTTGGACTATCTCAAGGCCAATTCTCAAGAAAAGTTCAACTGGTGGTTAGCTGCGACTGCTCGCTTTCTGATAGCTTCATGGAACATTGCATACGACAAGATGAAAGCCAACTCAGGAAGAGGGTTGGTTAGTGACTACCGCGAATTCGAGAGCCACGTTGAGAAGGTATGGTCACATTTTCCGGTAAGGCCAGAAGGCGTATCACAAACCCTGCGGCAGGCACGGCATGACCTGCACGGGGTTCGGCGTATGATCAAGAGAGAGATTGACAACCAATCACCATCCCAATCATCTGCAATATCTGGAAATGTTGCTTTGGTTTCTGTATTTGAAAGATCAGGAAGCTCATCCGACGAAGGACCAGCTACACCCACAAGCGGATTGACGCATGTCACATCCTGGAGTTTGGAACCGAACGTTGACTCAACCGAATCACCAGTAGAATATCATCATCCCACCTTTGCTAACTTGCCCGTTCCTCTCAACGATAGTTGGCACGAGGATGGAGGATACTTGAGTGACACGGAAAGTCCTCCCCCAAAACATCGGACGGCATCAAATTCTACAGAGAAAGCGTCACTCCCAAGGCAAGTTGCTCTACGTGCCATTTTTGAAGGTCGCAATGCAGTTGAGCAATGGAGAGCAACACCGGTCGTTGGGCCAGTGTCTGCCGCTGATGTGGAGCCTCATCACTCGAGATCTAACTCTGCATCGTCCATGGTTCGTCCGATTTCAGCGAGCTCATTGGCTGAGGCAGCGTTGTCTTCCTTAAACAGAATGGGTTCTGCAAAGGGCAATCAAGTGCCATCACCTAAAGGCAACGAGCGCAGACCACTATCAGAACTGTCTTCCAACAGTATGATTGCCAATGACTCCCGCCCTCAACCGAAGACTTTGTCATCCTCACCTCACCTAGTTCAAGCTGTGCTAACAAGTAGACTGAGGAGGGATCCTATTCCCATAGAAGAGAATATCAGCATTACACGACGGATTGGTGTACCGCTGGCGATACCTGGCAAACCATTCAACCCAAACTTACCAAGTCTGGAGTCGCATAGCTTGCCCTCAGAACATGGTCCAATGCCGATGTTACGTGATCCCTCACATGAATCACATATTTCAGTGCAGACAGAGCCACCAGAGACGAGCAATTCGGTTAAGGACGAATTTGTCACGCCTCTTATGTCGCCAACCGTTGAAGAAGCCTTGTACTTGTCGCCCGGACCTCGACTATCTCCTATCAACACAGCTACTGCGAATACTGGCTTGCCTTATCCCTCTTTGAACTCACCTGATACTGAACCGATGCCTATACTGAATCCTGGAGGTGCACGAGGCAGTGGTCTTGGCATCTCCTCGCAATACCAGGACAAGCAATGATGAGAAATGACTATGAAGAGATGGAAATGGTTTTGAGTATTTTCTTGAGCGTATTTGTGCATCGCGAGGAAAACTAAAGGAAAATTGCATAGCCCCTTTTCTTTCAATAACGCCAGGCGAAAAGCATAGACGAGCACTGATTGCCAACGACTGCCTGTCGATGAAGCATTAGTGGTTAACGGACAGTTTTACCTACGAATACATACCTGTGAAACATTCTGAACAAGTAGAATTTAAGTGTAGCTTCGCGCATATCAGTAACTCTTTGTGGCTTTTAGCCAGCATCATTGACTTGGCGACTCCATTGAAGTATGCTAAAGTGCAGCTACCAATTCCCCTGCACGTTGAAAGGCAACTGGTTAATTTCCCTAGGGCACTCAACCGCTAGCATTTTGCCTGGAAAATGACGTATAAGCGATTTTCTTCTCCACAACTATTTCTTTTCTTGTACACTCTGAATTAACTCCGCAATAATGTCTCGACACGAACGACAACGCTCCCGGAGCTTATCTCTAGAAGCTCAATCTCAATTGAAATCACGTCATGAGGAGGATAGGTCTTATCGTGTGCATGAACATCGTTCACGGAAGGATCGCGACCGCGATCGGAACCGCAGTTACAGTCCAAACCGAGGCCATCATGCCCGTCGCAAAGCACGACGCTCCCTAAGCCCAAGATCAGATAACGAGGACAATTCTCAAGACAATAGAAAGCGGCGCTACCGTGACAGATCGCCACGCGATTTACGCAACTCACACCGGCAACGTCGACATTCTCGTTCACAATCATACTCCCCGCAAAGAGCCCTCGAACGCTCTCACGCACCCCTTCCATCTCAAAACCAAGCGTTCTCGAAAGAGCAAGATACCTCAAATCCGCCTGTGGAGAAACAAAAACCCAACTTTGCGCTCACTGGTAGACTAGCGGCAGCTTCCAACACTGTTCAAACTGCCAACCAAACCATAATCCTTAAATACCACGAACCAGCCGAAGCCCGAAAACCACCATCGAAAGATTCATGGCGGATGTATATCTTCAAGGATGACGAGATTATCGATACTGTGCAGTTGTTTGAGCAGTCGTGCTGGCTGTTTGGACGAGAGGCGGCTGTGGTGGATGTAATGGTCGAGCATCCGAGTGCAAGTAAGCAGCACGCTGTGGTGCAGTTTCGGTACATTGAGAAGAGGAATGAATTTGGGGATAAGGTTGGGCGGGTTAGACCGTATGTGATTGACTTGGAGAGTGCCAATGGGACGTTTGTGAATGAGGAGAGAATACCTGAGGCGAAGTATGTGGAGGTGAGGGACAAGGATGTTCTGAGGTTTGGACATTCGAGAAGAGAGTACGTGTTTCAGTTACCCAAAGGATGAGCGCAGACTTGATCGCAAGCAATACATCTGCGGTAATGGCAAATACAGTCTCAAGCTTGCACAGCAAACCCCGCTGAAGAGGGTGCTTCGAACACATTCCAACCTGTTTCGTGTTTTGTGGATTGCTTCACACAAGTAGGTGAAGTTGTGTAACCAGTGTTCGGATGACCTGTGCAACATCTCAGGGCGACCCGTTGTCCACCTTTGATCTGCAGGCGGGCTTCAGAATGCTGGGACAGAATGTCCAAAGCTCTTCAAAGCTCTCGTCATGTGTGACCTAACCCATCCTCTTTGGGGGGGTGCTTTTGCAGAACGGGTAGGGTCTATCTCGCATTGGTACAATCACTCATCCAGGCCGAACCCAAGACCAGAAATCCGACACAATAACTGAGCTCCGAATTGTAAATGGACGATACAGTTCAGAAGTACGCATTAATCGACCTGCTTGAACGCGCGATGTCGCCTGGGATCATCCTTATTGATCGAATTGTTGACACGAGTTGAATTCAAAGAACGTTTGGCAATCGCAGTAAGCTTTGTGTGGCGAAGTGATGCACGACTGTTACCACCTAGCACTCCTGAGTATTGCGCAGCATGCAGAGCAGGATCTCAATCATGAGTTTGGAGAAGAATGACAGCGTTAGTGCTTGCATCAACACAACTACAGTGGGGAACATCTTCTGAAAGATGGTTGGTATGGCTTTAAGGAAAGAACTGAAAAGTACACAAAATAACTATGTATTGAATATTGCTTGAAATCACTCGACCAATTTGAAGATATGGGCTGAGGATATCTGGTTAAGGCATCATTGGTAGCGATGATCGGATGTCAAGTTAGCTGTGAGGGGTCTCATCTTTCGTTCTCGAGTTTGAGAATGTGACACATATCAGTAGAGGTCATGAATAGGTTCCAATGTCCCAAATCCTACCTATTTTGCTCTTTGCTGGAACCGTTTCATAGTGGTACTGTCAAAAGCGACTGACTTGAGATCCCGCTGAGGATGCTGCAGAAGAGGCTTGTGACTGAGGACTCTAAGACTCGAAACTCGAGGAGATTGAGAGCAGGAAGATACAGGCCGGCTGCACTCAGATCAAGATCATTCGGATGGCTCACGATCCGAGTGCCTCCGATGGGAACCTCTATAGCGCAACCATTCATGTGCTAGCCCATGTTTTCCGAGCCCTGATGCTAGAGTAGGTTGGTATCATGGCCAGGTTCATTGCCCGAATTACATTCGAGTGACTTGGAAGATGAGTTTCTTGGCGGACAGCCGCTAGGCCATGACTTTACACGGTTCAGGTAGCCCAATCACCAACATCAGGAAGAACGGTGGGCGACTAGGTGCCATTAAAATGAAGAAGCTTGTGTATGGGAAGTAATCATAGAAATGATGGATTCGACAGAAGATTCTGCGCGTTTCGTAGGTGCAGTCTCAGATGCTAGATTAGTTGACACTTTGTCGACCGTACTTCGGTTTTCAATTTGTGGCTTTAGTGTTGCGGAATATCCATCCTGTATCACAACTTTAGAATGGCCAACAAGCCAGGGTGGCAGGCACGGTCGGCTGCGATCATAATAAGGTGATGAATCATGCTGCCGTACCACGTGACACATGCTGTTTATGTGGAGACTGGCGAACATCTGTGGAGGTCAACAAGTCACCAACTTCAAACACGTAGTCGTCTTTGGGTGCAGCAACTACACAATAATGGACCTGAACAGATAACAGAAACACCGCTTCAAAACGAATAAAACAAGAAGGCCCAAAGGGTCTAGTGATCATTCTACAGCTGGTCTTGAGAATCGCTATCAGCTCGTTGCTGAGTAGCTTCGCAACAGATCCACTAAACGCTCTTCGAAGCCGCGAGCTTTTGGAACAGCTTTCGGCTCTCTGTAGTGCCTTGGTGTTATGTTTTTGGCTTCCAAAAAAGCCAAGGTTGATGTATGCAGTCCAAGCTCGGACGATATGGATTTGTCCATGTCAGGATCTTCCATTTGCACAGTCAAGGACCATTGTTGCGACCTCACATCATTACCTTGACCCAGTATGAGGTAAGAGGCAATGATTTTTCGACATGGTTTCGGCCAAGCACGCCCTTGCAGTCCTCGACAATCCTTGACCAGGACAAAGCGAACCTATTGTTAGCATTGAAAGCACCCTTTGCCGGCAGTGTGTCCATCAGAAACCGAGAACTTGCACTGGAAGCGGCTCATCAGGATTCTCACAACCCTAACGCCAAAAGACTTGTGTTCTGGACAGACGGGTCAGTATCATCGGCTAAAATCCGCTATGAAGCACCACCTGAAGCAGCAGGAATCAGTATAGTCTGGAGATCGAATGACCTAAAACTCTTCTCCACTCAGAGTTGGTCGAACAAAACCTACAAACTATACGGTTATTTCAAATCCGAGGAAGCCGAGTTTTTAGCCATCTCAGAAGCTCTCAAAATTGCACAATCCCACCTCAAAAATAAAGACAACGATTCTTATATGCCAAAATATAAGTTTTGGCATTTTGGTAGCCTCTTGAGCCCATTGATTAGGCTTTTCACCTCCCAGAAAAGACAACCGCCCTCACAAAGCATAAAAGAGATCCACATTTATACTGACTCCATGATTTCCTTGAAATACATCGACTCCTTCCACAAAAAGACTTCTGGACAGCGCAGTAGATTTCACTATCAACGCGAACTCGCCTATCTCAAACTCTTGGCTCGGGAAATTCACGAACAAGGCATCTCACTTACACTATCATGGGTGCCGGGTCATAGAAATGTAGAGGGTAACGAAGTCGCTAATACATTGGCAATACGAGCGCACAAGTCAAGATCGTTACTAAACCCACCTGAAGTACTCAGTGTATCCCAGGACCCCTTCTTCCAGCCTGAGCTCGCAGCAGAGATTGCCATGGAGGGAGAAAGAAAATTTGTCCGAAGAGGGAAGAACAAGAAAGAACAGAACAAGCAAGAGGAGGATAAGCTGCAGGTGGCTGCGCGAAGCTTGGAAGGGTAATCGGGGAGTTGCGCATAATGTGGCCAAAGACAATAGGCGACATAAGGGAAGATTCGTTGTCGTTGCACTGGTGCGGTCAAAGATGAGGTTGGAGAGGAGACAAAACCTTCACAGCGGAACACTTGGTCCTTGGAAAGTAATTCCGAATACCACCTTCGAGATCTACGAATTCTAGGCCATAAGTGCAGCGCTGGATATTGCCCGCTTGACAGTGTAGCTGCTCGGTAGTGGCCGACAGTAGTTCCAAAACAATGCGACCACAATCTTCTTGTTGATAACGGTACCGACGATGGTAGTGGGGTCTGTCTTTGTCTTTACTATATTTGTGCTCTTCCAGTTTACTCATTTATATTCTCGTGCATTTGTTAGAATCACAGATTGTAGGTGTGACTCACAACCACCTGGCAGCAGAACGCAGCAAACAATCAGGCCTGTGGTCTACTTCAAGGGTTGCGACATACTTCGGAGGTGACCCTGATATCCGCCTGACAACGTATCGGTGGTCACGGGGAAGTTTGGGTTTTTGATTGCATATCAGGCAACGCACAGTTGAGGAAGTATGGTAAAATATGCCTCAAAAATCCTTGGTCTCTTCCTACCATGCGCTTTGCGTCCCTGTCTCCCACTTGACCTGGCTCAACTAAACTAAGATCATGTACCATCTCTGCGCTTCTCTGGATGTAGATCGCGAAGTCTGTGGTTCGCGAATACTTTTGGGTGCTGCGTACAGATACGACTTCTTTCTCCGAGCGTATAGTTCAGATTGACAAACACAAGTACAAACACGACTACAACGCCACCAGCAACAACTATCAACGGTGCCAATATTGAGAAAACAGTAAAGCCATACGATGCGCGGTTGAACGCTACACTCCCCTTCAGCTGGCTTGTGCCCAGTCCAACTTGCATAGCGGTAAGGACAATGGTGAGGTAGATTATAATCGTCAAGACCCATGCAAAGTTTCTCTCAAAAAAGGTCGTGTAGTCGTGGTAACTATATTGGTAGCCTCGAAAAATTGTTTTGAGGTTTGTTGTCTCAGAACACATGCGATATATTGTGTTGATCCGACCTAGACGAAGCTCGCCGTAGATGTACCGAGGACTGATGATGTGAAGAGTACGATAGTTCAATCTAGGTATCACTGCGGTGCTGAATGTTACCCAGCGATCCCATGTGATATCCTTGCTCAACAAGCCATTGTCATGCGCAATCTTGAGATCGCTTTTGGCGCAGATTAACCACATATACGACAAGAGAAAGCCATTCGCATCTTCATAGATCGCATTATCTAAGGTCAAGAAGTCTTTCCAGATCGTGTAATCCATGAGGTACTCGGGTAGTGGCTTCATGAACAGACGATTTCCTTGCCAAACAAGATGGAGGTCTGCTCGCTCGGTAATGATGATCTCTCGCCCAATCATAACTTGGTGGTGGAGTGTCCGAGCGGGGTGAGGCAAGCCGGCGTACCACAAGTGCTTGTGGATTTTATGCAAACGGTCAACGTTCAGATCGAATTTTAAATATTGTAAACATTCGAAAGCTCGAGCTCGGTCGATCTCAATGAATGAGCGATCGTCATGCTGGTAGAGAACCGGAAGAACTAGACTTAGAGTATTCTGCCGCAAAGGTGATTTGCTAGTGAAAAGCGCTTCGTCTTGTTGAAAAGGAGGCTGTAGGATCCCGGAAACAGACATGAGTTAAGTGGCTTCAGGAGGGAAAAGATGCTTAGATGGACGATCGTTAGGAATGGAGCAATGTCAAACTAAAACATCAAAATCTATCTTGCTGAGCCTCTCTTCCAAGTAGACGTGACATAGCTTGATATGCTTGCCCGCTAATGGTCAGATGCGGGTTGTTCGACGCTAAATGATTGCAGAGTTAGGCGCCTAATGGGCATGGGCATGCTTCTACGCTTCTCTGATTGCCTTGTTTCCCACATTTTTCGGTAAGGTACCTTTGCTGTGCCTGCAAAATAGTAATCGTCGATGCTGAAAAATGCGCCGAAGATCTGGATATTCATAAAGCATTCGTATCATGTCTCTCTTTTTCTCGTGTTCCGAGCTCTCAGCTAGAGACTTCGTTGTGTTGTGTAAGGCTGAGAGCTAAAGTGAATCCGCCCAGCACTCAGCAGGGCGCTTGTGGAGAGTAACATGACCTAGCACGAGATTAGCGGGTTGTCAAAGGACTGGTTCAAGTAGCGGTCTCTTGTGGACCGTAGGTCGCCCCACCAAAATATTATGGAGCCTCTGAAGATGGCCAGGCTAGCGAAGCCCTCGCTATCTCAGTTTCTCATGCTTGACGGATTTGTGACTGGAACATACACTTCTAGCTAATCAACTGACTTGTCAGAATTACCACACTCGTTGAGTTTACTTGGGTTGTGCCTCCATGGATGCCACCTCTGTTCCGCTTCGAATGCACATTCGTAACCTTATGTCACGACGGCAAATTTTTGCTCAAGGGCAAGAACGTAAAGAGAACACTCTTTGAAGAACAATCCCAAGACATCTAGCAGTATCAATCCACAAGACTTTGATGGATGAAAAAGTAGAAGGCCCTCTGGGCCTTGTTGTTCTTTACGAAGGGCAAGATCCAAAGATTGAGTCAGTGCATCCGGATAATTTCGAGAACTGAAATTGATCCACGATCAGCATCGTTGCCGTTCATGGGCTGGGAGCCAATCCAGCCTGGGCCTGGATCTACAAATTGGGAAGCCGCAAAATCAACTGGCTGAGAGATGAGGATATGCTTCCTCATAAACTCCCTCATGCTCGTATCATGGTCTTCAACTACGAGTCAAAATGGCACACAGGTGCTCCGTGGCAAAGACGTTCTCTATGTGCTGATCAGTTACTTACGGCATTGGATACGCAAAGAAAACAAGTAACATTTCGTCCAATTACCTCTCTAAGTGAAGATCTGACTTTTTAAAGGTAAAAGAGCACCAATACCGTCCTTTGATCCTCATAGGCCACAGCTTTGGAGGAATTGTGATTGAGCAGGTACGAGAATATCTCGCCGTCGGGAACTCCTAGTTGACACTACCTATAAGGCCTTAGTAAAAGCCTTTGTCCCTGAAGGACCATTCCTCTATCTAACCATTTCGACCGTCGGGGTCGTCTTTCTGGGGACTCCTCACCGCGGTACGAAAGCTGCAAAGTGGGGTGAGCTCATTGCGAAAACTGGTAGTGTGTTCGGTGTCAGTACCGAATCGAGGATTCTCCACGATCTTAACAGAGATTCTGAAGCGCTGACTGACCTACTCTATGCTTTCACATCCTGGCTCTTTCGATTTTCCGTTCCGTCCGTCTGCTTTTTCGAACAACACAAGACCAATTATGGCAAAAAAGTAAGAGGACTCGTGTCGTGGGGGGGAATGGTATGCACTACCACAAACGGACGACTTCGGTTTACTTATTCAGAGATATAGATTGTGGACGAACGATCAGCTTGCATAGATGGCCACCGGAAAATTGCCTTGCCTACAGATCATTTCAAGATAAACAAATTCGAAAACAATGACTGTTTCTCGTTTCAAGCTGTAGCCGGAGTCGTAATAGAAATGGCTAAAGATGCTGGTCAGAAGGTTCACGCACGCCGTCATCGTAAGTTGCGCATACCGTGAATTACCTACAGGCTCACCTTTTTAGCTCGCAAGATAATTGAGGACAACTCTAGTAAGACGAACATCTTCTATCTACAGTTAAGTCATCTGACAAGGTAACCAGTTGTCCCAAAGCAATACTGGCCATGTTTGAGCTCTCTGATGCTCACGAATCCTGTTGATGACCTTTCCGATATACGCCGAGCTAAGGGAGAAAGGGCACAGGGTACTTGTGAATGGTTGTTCACCGAGGAGAAATACAATACTTGGTGGACAGACAGCTCTCCAAGACTGCTTTGCTTGGTTGGCGATGCAGGTATTGGCAAGACGATGATATCAAAATTCCTTGTTGAAGAACTACAAGAGATAGCAGCGCGAAAGTCTTCTGTTACAGTGGCCTACTTTTTCTGTGACAACAAGGTTGACAGACGAAGAACATCTACCGCTGTACTTCGAGGGCTATTGATGCAGATTCTTCAACAACGGCCACAATTGTTCAAGAGGATAGAAGCTGACTATAGTCTGATGCAACATAAGCTAGCAGAAAACTTTGATGCCCTAGCAAGAAACTTCAGAGAAATGCTCTGTAGCGATAATGTTGGTGAGCTCTATTTACTGATCGATGGCCTCGATGAATGTGAAGATCAATCTCGTCGGGAGATCCTCCTTTTCGTCAAAGAGCTGTACCTCGAAGGAACACGGACGAGGAAACACAGTTCCAGACTCATTCTTACCTACAGACCGCCAGCAGCCACATATTCTTGGTTTCAAGACGAGCAGCATACGGTGTACGTAACTTCCGCAAAGATCAACAATGATCTTGCTGCGTTCATCAAAGAGAGAGTAGAAAAGCTCTCTCGAAGCCGACAGTGGTCCAGCTCACTCGAAGACAAGGTCAAAAGGGAACTGAAGAACAAAGCTGGAGGCACGTTCCTATGGATATCTCTCATCCTTGAAGAACTTAGTGAGACAACGTCGAACGTAAGAATTCACCAAAAAATCATGCAGTTGCCATCCACCTTGTACGAAGTCTACGACCGTATCTTAGACAACATCCGAGGAGAGGACATCGAGGATACGGTCTTCATTTTGCAACTGCTGGTCGCCGCTAGGCGGCCACTAACAGTAGGAGAACTCGCCATGGCATATATACTTAAATTGAATCAGGACAAGGGCGAGATCGGTCTTTCAGAAGACATGTGGAATGACGCCAAGGATGTCTTCCAATACTGTGGTGCCCTCGTCTATCATGACAAACAGACCGATACCGTCAACTTTGTTCATCAATCGGTGAAAGACTACCTAACAGATAGAGCATACCTCCCACATACAAAGCTAGCCAGATACCATGTTATTATGCAGGTTGCTGATCAGATCTTCTTCCAGCTTTGCTGGACGTATCTAGGAATACGCGAATTCGAACACGGTCTGAAGATATTGGCTCAAGGTCGTCGAGAATGTCTCATACCCCAGACATTCCAATCGGAAGTTCCTCATACGCATGCTCTAAGGCAATACGCCGCTAACAACTATTGGGAACATGCTCTAGCTGCTGGGGGCGCTTTTGCTAAAGACTTAGATTGCAAAACATTTGCCAAGCTTCCAACTTTGCGAGACTGGCTGCTGTTGCAGGCAGCACGAAGTGGCGAGTTGGCCATTGTTAGGATCCTGGTCGACAATGGAGCGGACATCAAGGCTAAAACAATAGGTGGAGTGACTGCTATACATTGGGCAACAGAGGGAGGGCACATCGAAGTCATTCAGTTCTTGCTTGACAAGGAACCTCTCGTAACACTAGTTGACTTCGATGGACGAACTGCTTTGCATTGGGCCGTTTTCCAGTACAACCAGCCTGTAGCCCAGCAATTAGCTACACATCATGGTGGCTCCTATCTTCATGTGCAAGACAATTATGGCTGGACTGCCTTGTACCTGTCCGTGCGGATTGGTGTTGCCGTGCAAATCGGTCAATGGGAAAGCGACGCAAGCAAGGCGATGACGGAGTTACTTCTTCGAGCAGGTTCGGATCCTAACATACAGACACATTGTGGGAAAACGGCATTGCATGATGCATCAACATTGGGGCTTGTCGACTTAGCGAAGCTGCTTCACCAATATGCGGCAGGAACTGACATTCATGATGAAGAGGGCAAGACAGCTTCCGACAGAGCAATCGATAGCGGCTTTCAAGAGATCATTCAACTACTTGACCCAAATACAAGCGAAAGATTACCTCCAAGAGGGTAAGTTTCTACCATATTACGTGGGCATTACTTATAACAGCCACTGACCGTATAGGTTTGACCCAGACTGGGTGACCCTTAGGGCTGGCCTCAGCCGGGTTTTGATGACTCCTCAAAAAGGACTGAATGCTCGAACAGTAAGAAGTTTCAATAAAGACAATTGCTGACACTAATCCGTTTACGATAGCATATACTCCTCTATACGTACGATTCCTGCTCCTTTTTCGGCAAGCATAAATGAATTTAACATACTATACAGTGTAGTCTGGAGCCACTCTACTCGTGGATCCCTCGCTTGGTCGGAAAAAAACAAAGAATACCAACCAAGGCTTTCAAGTACAGGTATGAAAGATTTAATCTCTTTTACACACTGTGAATATATTTTTCCAATACATTAACATTCTACAGTATATTGGCAAGGAGAAATTGTTTACAGCAACATGATATATTTACTCGTTCAATATTTGAAGGAGCTTATAGCTACCCTCACCAACCAAGATGATGAAGATATAGCCTCATTCTATGTCCGAGAATGGAAACGTTATATTGCTGCTGGAGCTCACTTTCAAAAGATTTTCGCCTACCTCGACTCGCACTTTATACAAAAAAAGCTAGATAGAGATAATAAGGAAAGATTTAGAGTGTATCAAACATTCTTGGTGGAATGGAGGATTGCTTTCTTCCCTGTTCTTGGAGATCGGATCATCATGTCTGCTCTTAGGCTTCTTGGGCAGCAAAGGCGATGCAAAGACCACGAGATATCTCACTTCAAGACAATTTGTGACTCAATTTTGATTTTGTGGGATCCGGAGTTGAGGTCTAGTATCTTCGATCTTCCTCCGAGCGTATTCACAGACGAATTCGCGAGGTCGATGGTCGACAACTTAAATCTGGACATGATCTGCAGTTTTGGCCAGTTGTATGGGGACCGAGGCGGTGCACTGCAGGAAGCGTCATATGGTGGTCAGGAGAGTATGGTACAGATTTTTCTTGAGCAAGGAGCTGAAATCACTGCCCAAGAAGTAGATTATAGCAACGCACTACAGGCAGTGTCGTACCGTGGTTACGAGAAGGTAGTACAAATGCTAATTGATGCAGGGGCTGATGTGAATGCTGAAGGATTACTGTACACCAATGGACTACAAGCCGCATCAGCCGGTGGTCACAAGAAGGTAGTACAGATGCTGCTGGATGCTGGAGCCAATATTAGTACTAAAGAAGGATGCGACAGTGCACTAAAGGCCGCATCAGAGCATGGTTACGATTGGTGGTGCAGATACTGCTTGATGCAGGAGCCGATGTGAATGCCAAAGGAGAGTCAGGCGGCAATGCACTACAGGCCGCGTCAGAGCATGGTCACGATAAAGTGGTACAGATATTGCTGAATGCCGATGCCGATGTGAACGCTAAAGGAAAGTCCGGCGGTAATGCACTGCAAGCGGCATCAGAGCATGGTCATGAGAAGGTAGTACAGATACTTATTAATGCTGGAGTTGATTTGGGTACTGAAGGAGAAAGCCGCAGCAGTGCACTGTGCAGGGCATCATTCCGTGGTCACGAGAAAGTGGTACAACTGCTGCTCGATGCTGGAGCCGATGTGAATACTAAAGAAGGGAATTACCGTAATGCGCTGTACGCGGCATCAAGGAATGGTTACGAGAAGGTGGTGCAGATGTTGCTTGATGCCGGAGCTGATGTGAATGTTGAAGGAGGGCACCACCATGATGCACTACAGGTGGCATCAGCTCGTGGTCGCGAGAAGATAGTACAGATGCTGCTCGATGCAGGAGCCGATGCGAATAGTCGGGGTAATACGCTGCGGATCGCATCAGAATATGGTCACGAAAAAGTAGTTCAGATACTACTCGATGCTGGAGTCGATGCGAATATTGAAGGAGAGTTCAACCATGATGCGCTACAGGCAGCATCAACTCGTGGTCATGGGAAGGTGGTGCAGATGCTGCTCGATGCGGGAGCCGATGTGAATGCTCAAGGAGGAAAGTATGGTAATGCACTATATGTAGCATCAGCTTGGGGCCACGAGAAGGTGGTGCAGATGCTGCTCGATGCAAGAGCCGATGTGAATGCTCAAGGAGGAAAGTGTGGCAATGCACTAGAGGCGGCATTAACTTATGGTTATGAGAAGGTGGTACAGCTACTGCTCAAGCACGGAGCCCGTGCTCTATGAAATGGACAGAATTTGCTAGCTGCTGGAATGTGCTACCTTCCTCGTTATGGCCTCTGTCGTCTAAAGCTTGTAGCTCCGTTACAGGACTGAATATCTCAAGGCCAGTAACTCATCACTTAAGCCACCTACTATTTTCTGCCCAGCTGGACCACCTCCGTCTTGTCGCTACTAAAGTAGATGAAAATCGAAAAGCTTTGCTAACATCACTTCGATTCCGGTTTCTCATCTTCATTGTGCGCCGCAACGACAAGCGAAATCGAACCAAAGGACAAATCCACAGACCTGGTCCCTAGCAGAAACCTGTCTGATGAGGATGCTAACACGTTCAGCGTCATCGTATGTATACACGAACGATACGCCTCTTGGTGCAAGCGCCGGTGAAGTCTGGCTTAAGCCTATACGATGCATGCTACAGCGATAGTAGATTCCGGAAATTGGACTTATTATGAGTTGTGTTCGGTTGTCAACACTTTCGTAGAGCATGGACATGTAGAGGTAAAATCAGCGTCGTCAGCCAGACCGAACTTTTTGGAGGTTGACACTATCCTATTGTCTAAAGATTATCCCGGAATCCTGGGATGAAGCTATTCCTTGTTCAGAAATCCACGCTCTGGAGTCGGCAACGAGGTTCATACGATCGAAGTATCAACAACTCAAACTTGTAACACAGGCATGAGAACTCCCGATGTGTAGAAGTTGAGAGATGTATGATATTGGACCAAAAGCAACTATTATGTAACTCGGGTCAACGCTATGTAAACAGATTACGAAGCATCTCGTCTTCAGAAGCAGTAATATCAACCAATCTCTTCAATCCAGCTCTTAACAACTTCCAACTTCTCGAAAGCACGAAAAAGGCTAAACCGACATGTTATAGATTGAATCTCACACAAGGCGAGCACTCCTGTTTCCAACGATGCAAACCCAAAGCAGTTCATGGTGTCTTAATTTCCTTTGCGCCTTTGCTCCCAAAACAGATCAAACGAAGGGTATCTCGTTTCTTTGCGCTGCATTCAAAAATCATCTAACGCTGGTTGCAGATTACCACCATCGCATGTTGTCAATGGAAAAGTCGTAAATTCGTGATATGAAGCACTCAAATGCATCCATCGTAAGTTCTTGACTTCGAATAACTCATGACTGTTCTCTTTCATCATTTCGCTTATCCTGACGTCGTCTCACTTGTTGCTACTGCGACTAACGCGTCGAGCCTGTTGAGTTCACTGCTTGTCCTGTAATGAGCCATAGGCGGCGTTCTTTGGTATGCATGATGGTTTTGTTCGCGATACGGAGCTTGATGCGACGCCGGGCAGGTTGGCCGATAGGGAGGCAGAGTCATAGGAGGTGCCAAACATGGCTACAACCAAAGATTAGCTTTGTGCACCATGGCTCACTCAGGCTTTGCCTCGACTCACTGTATGCTGAGCATGCGCATCTCCTGCACTTGCGAGTACCTGCGGCTCAATATAGCCATTGCTATACATGATAGCCGGATTGATCTCTGCTGTGGATGTGCCAGGTGTTGGAATGCCATCACTGCTGCTCGAGTCTTCTGGCGATGTACGCTGAACGGGTTGGGGCCTGTTGTATGCACCTGCTCGCTTGACGCGCTTGGCAGAGGATTGAAGGTTGAGGGCCTCTGCAGCAATGTGTTGGGGTTGATGAAAGCCCATGCTGTGGGGTGGTGGACCCATCACAGGCGGTGCCGCGAGTGAGCGTTTTTGTTGATTGTCCCGAAGCTGATCGAGTTGGTCCAGGGTTTGTTGACCCCAGTGTGTTGCTGGACGACCACTGTCGTCGATGTCAGGATACTGGCTGGGTCGTGATCCGTCCCACGACGCGTGGCCTCTTCGAGGGCCATCGATATTAGGGGCAGCGAGGAGTGGCGCAGGAGCGGTGTTTGCATGAACAGGTGTCATGTTTCGCCGAGGAGGCGTTGTAGGTCTGTGTTGGACATGGTCGAATGTTTCAATGCCTGGAAGGCGTAGTCCTTGTCCGGCAGCAGCGGTAGCACCTGACGCAAATGACGGCTGAGGGGCATCGGGTGTTTGCGAGTATGACAGTCCACTGGTAGCAGGACGATTATATATGACGTTAAAGTTCGGGTATGTAGAGGGATGCCAGGTGCGTCTCTTCCAATCGTCGGC
>JAPDRQ010000156.1:0-73920 GCA_030247915.1 Neophaeococcomyces mojaviensis
GAACCATCCGGTATACGCCATCCTGCCAACACTCAAACCCGAGAACGACACGTGAGGCTCCGCCGATGAAATTATCATACCTAAACTCACAGCCTCGTGTTTTGGGTCGTCTGAGCTGCAAGGCTACTTGAGGGCTCGGGGGATTCAACACGTCGTGCTGTGTGGGTTGACGACGGCAGGCGCAATTCTTGGCTCTGCACGTGGTGGCGCTGACCTAGACCTTCACATGATTGTGCCGAGGGAGTGTGTACTGGATGACGAGAAAGATGTGAATGATTTCTTGCTTGAGAGAGTGTTGCCAAGGTTTATTGATGTTGTCGGGATAGAGGACATCGAGAAGCTTTTTGGTAGAGAGTCGCAAGGTGGTGCGGCGGATAAGTAGGTATTTAGACTGAGGTGCTTGCAGTCCACTTTGGCAGAAGGCGCGGTCTTAATGAACGTCACCACTTTTTGCTCCCAACACTCTTTGATCCAGGAAGATGGCAAAGTCCGATCCTAAGACTGAGTCTGTGGATATGTACGTTCACGGAAAAAAAAAACAAAAACAAAATTGGTTGCGGAAGTTTAAACTTGCACGACGAGTCAGATTGCGAGTGCGAAATAGCTTCGCCACAGAAGACTTTCTTTCAACAGCTCTCCAAACCACTGACGCACGTCGTTACGGTTGTAAAGCCATCGCCCACACAGACTTGCACGACAAGTGTGACTTCGCCCGAACCTGCAGAGCTACACCAAAGCGGGAGATGTTCGCTTGACGGATGGAAATCAACCCGCCAGGCTGTTCATCAACATCCTAAGCCTACAATTGACAGCCAAACACTCGAAAGGGGTACCAAAATCCAAGAGAAGGAGGAAGAAGTTGTTTAGAGAGGGTGTTAAAGGGGAGGAGGAATGAATGGAGTCTGCAGGAGTTGAGCCGGCAGTTTCCGGCCTTCGAGGTTTTTCGGATCAACGATGGGTCACAGTCCAGCCGACACAGTATGTTGCAAACCAGTCTTCAGCGTAGGCAACAGGACCCTAAACGGCAATCGCAAACTACCATTTTGTTGCGGTCTTGGCGTTGCTGCCTGCAATTCCTATATGTATTTAAGAACTTCTTCTCACCCCTTCTCTCGATGATCTTCTTCTTCCTCAGCTCTCTTGCCTCTTGGCTTAGATCGAATGTAGTATCTGTTCTGACTCAGTTTAATCACTGGTCTGCGTTCTACGTGAACGTAACACTGATTATACGTATTTTTGACAGTCGGTAAGCTTCCTCTGTGCTTGCACACGAAGCAAGCCTTTGTTGCGTTGGCCTTACACTTTTGCCTCCTGCAGCAGATGACGCTTTTTCGTCTTGCTTGCTGCCTTGAGCAGTGGCTAGAAGAAGAGGATTGAAATGTAGTTGAATAGACACTTCGGCAAATGCGAAACAGTCCCACTGAAGACATAAACCAATCACATGTCTACAATGACAACCGTCCAACTGTGAACACAGATTCTACGTCATGCTTCAAACCCGCGCCGACCTGCGCGATCTTCTACGTGTGAGAATCTCATGCCGGTGCTCTTTGTGAACATGACTTCGTGACGATGTTGGCAGAAGCCTTGGAGCAGACCGGTATCCCCAGGCTCATCGGATGGCAAGAGACCAACGAGAGTCAGGATGGTCTCGTTCGCAGAGCATGGGTAAGCCCGCTGCACACCCTACCCACATATTTTTAACAACCACAGACGGCAGCAATATACCCATTCCAGCTAGCTGTCTCG
This sequence comes from Neophaeococcomyces mojaviensis, assembly GCA_030247915.1. Taxonomy (NCBI): domain Eukaryota; kingdom Fungi; phylum Ascomycota; class Eurotiomycetes; order Chaetothyriales; genus Neophaeococcomyces; species Neophaeococcomyces mojaviensis. The sequence goes on from JAPDRQ010000156.1 coordinate 1,750, forward strand.
CCGACTGCAGTCAAGGCTTACCTTACAACCCTTTTGTTCCTCTTCGCCTCCTTCGTGCTGCTCTCCATCTCGACGGCCGCCTTCGCTCTGTTCTACTACAACTATATTCCGCAGACAGATCTGGAAAGACCAATCTACCTCCAATATGCAGCCGGAGCACACCCAAGAGCAGAATTTCCTCTCAAAACCAACGCGCTAATCTCACAACAGCCATATGATGTCTCAATCGTCCTCCACATGCCTCGAACACCAATGAACATGGCAGCAGGAAACTTTATGCTGGACCTTACACTTCATGGCAAGACCGATAGCGTTGAGACATCAGTCATCGGAATGCTACGCACAGAGGATCGAGATGCCTCTTCTAGAGTGCAACGCTCCAGACGGCCTGCAATGTTGCCATACTCCTCTGCCATCACAGAGCTTGCCTCGACCCTCCTGCACCTACCGCTCCATCTTACAGCCTTTCACGACTCGGACTCGGTGACATTGACCATTCCGATGTTTGAAGAGCTGCAGTTTGCAAGAGGCAAGGACAACATACCAACCTATGTAGAGCTAGAGCTTCAATCTCAAACCGACCCGACGCTCCCACATGAATACAGGTCAACAGCACCACAACTCCAAGTCTACAACGCAAGAATTATCTTCCAGGTCCGCTTCCACGGTCTGCGATACCTCATCTACAACTATCGCATTCTCGCATTCACAGCCTTTACAGGCCTTTTCTACACAACCTCCATCTCAACCCTAGCCATCGCCTGGGCTCTGATTGCCACATTCCTCCTCCCGCCACGATCCGACGACCGATCCCTCGTCAAGTCCGAGCGTGAAGAACCGAGGATCAAGTCCGAACAAGAGAACTCTGACCCTCTCAGAACAGCAAGCGATTACGCAAGTGGGAAAGAGCCCAAGCTGATATCCGGAGGTTCTGACCGCGATACACCAACCACATTCCCGACTCTGGGCCGCAATGCAAAGCCTTTGGAATATACCCCTCAGACCTCAGAAGCGGTCTCCGCAGCATCATCCCAGGACCAAGGGGCTGTGGATGGCCCACCCGAGGACAACGAACATGCACACGCCGACGACGAAGACGAGGAAAGCGAGGACGAATGGCAGCAGCTGCAACGCATGAGAGAACGCGTCGCGAGAGAGGCCAGGCAGCGACAGATGCAGCATGACTCGGGCATTGGAACGAGTCTGGAGAGCGAAAACGCGGGAAGAAGGTCAGAAACAGGATTGACGAGAAGGAGGAGTCAGATTAGCAGTGACAGGGCCAGGAAGGACTAGGTAACGTTATTTGAACAAGGATAATATAGACTGTATCACGAACACATTATATGTCACAACCAATCCAGCTTCTAAAAGCGAGATGCTGCTGTTTCTCTCTTCAGCTGTCATATAATCATGTCAAGTCATGTCGCGGCTCAGCTTCGCTCAAGCCTATCCCACCTGCCAGTTTTCCCATCGTCCTGGCCAGGCGTAAGTCACAACATGCTATATAGCTCAGAAACTTCTCATCTTCGACTCTAAGATTTTTGCTCTTCGTCTCGATCTTCAGACGTTCAACATGATCCACGTAGAGAAAATGATACATCGACAGCACGGTTTTTGCTCAGGTGGACTTCTTCTTCCTCTTCTCCATCAGCCTTTGCATGGGCGCTTTCAACGGGTTCTTGCCTCGGAACCTCAGCCACGTGCAGACGTAGACGACGAAGTAATTGAACAGGATGAAGGCGCAGAAGATGCCCATGTCGCGCCATCGGTTGGCGTAGTACACGCTGAATCCGCGCCCGAATTCGTCGCCGTTGGCGTACTGGCAGAACTCGCAGATGCCGTCCAGGCCCGTCTGCACGTAGCCGCCGGCCTGGTCGATGAACGGTTGGGCGTAGCTCTGGCAGGTTTGGCCTGGTGGCGCGGAGAAGCGCGCAAACTCGTTGGTGAGGCAGACGACGGGCTGGTCGTGGATTGCGACGCCGAGGAAGGCTTCGAGGAGGTAGTGGAATGGTGTGAGCCAGTACATCCATTCGCGCCAGAAGGCGGGTAGTTGTTGGGGCGGGACGACGACGCCGCAGAAGGACACGACGAAGAGGAAGAAGAGTGGGACCAGGAGCGAGGCTAGCAGGTCGTTCGGGCTGAATGCGGCAATCGCTTGTCCGAAGCCAGTGTAGTACAGCTCGAAGAGGATGACCATCAGGTATGTGAAGCCGCTTGTGAAGCCGCTGACGCGGTATCCCATGATGCCCCACCACCAACAGCAGAAGTAGATCGAGCCAGCAACGACGCGGTAAGGGATCTCGACGACGACTGCGGCCGTAGTCCATGCGAACCAAGAGTAGATCTTGGCGTTGTTCTCGCGAGACTGGAAGATATTTCTGCTGTTCAGGAAGACGGGTTGAAGCTGTTGGATTAGTGGTGGGGAAATGGTGAGGGTCATGAAGATTGAGAACAGGCGGGATTGGAAGTCGATCGAGGCGAAGCCGAGATGGTAGAAGGTGAAGCAGTTGAAGAGGCCAGTGAGGATGTGGAGGAAGAAGATACCCATTGCGTAGTTTGGTGTGCGCCAGAAGGCGACAAAGCTGCGTCTGACAACTGCCATAGTCTGAGTGCTGAGAGGCATGGCGTATTCACGGTCATCGCGGACATTGGCGGAATGTTCGACATGTTTGCGTTTTTCGATCATCTCTTCGATCTCGTGAGTTTGTTCTTTGAAGCGGTCCGATTCGAGCCAGATATCGCCATAGTCTGGGCCGTTGTAGTCTGGGTTACCGGCCCCAATGACTTCCAACATCCATTCTGCCGGATTGGCATCAGGTGGACATTTGGAGCCGCCATTTTCTTCGAAGTAAGTGCGGAGTTTGGAGCTATCTTTACCCAGCTCGCCGGCGTAGACGACCCGGCCGCCAGCTTTGAGGAGGACCAAGTCATCAAAGTGTTCGAAGAGCACAGCGGACGGTTGGTGGATCGTGCAAAGGACGGCTTGGCCCGCATCTGCAAGCTTACGGAGAAAGCGGACAACGTTGAATGCTGCGCCAGAGTCGAGACCTGAAGTCGGTTCGTCGAGGAAGAAGAGGAGTTCCGGTTTGGATGCTAGCTCTACGCCGATTGTTAAGCGCTTTCGTTGCTCTGCATTCAATCCTTCGCCGATTATACCAATTGTTGCACCTGCAATATCTCGCATCTCCAAGAGGTCGATGATTGTCTCGCAATAATCATACTTTTCCTTCGTCGAAACCTCTTTGGGTTGTCGAAGTAGAGCCGAGAATCGTAGAGCCTCGCGGACGGTGGCGGTGGGCTCGTGCACGTCCATCTGTTCTGCAAATCCGGTGGCACGCTGGAATGACTTGGGCAAGGGTCGGCCATCAACCAAGAATGTGCCGCTGACTGTGCCGAAGTTGATTCTATGAAGAAGGTTAGCGAATGCTAGTCTGCTGTAAACTTGATTAAACATACCTCTGGGCAAGAGTGTTGAGTAATGTCGTTTTCCCGGCACCTGCGGCAGCCTGTCAGCGCACAAGAACTGTATAGAACGGATGGAGACGGATGACTGACCTGATGCTCCCATAAGAGCTGTGAGCTTTCCAGGCTTGACAAATCCTTGAACTTTCTGCAGCAACTTTCGCTCGCCACCCTGATAAGGAATGGTGTAGTTGATATCTTGGAAGGTGAAAACGGTTTCGTTCTTTGCGACATTTTTCATGGCTTCGTCATCATTCTTCTCTTTGCTCGCCGTATCAGTGTCAGAAGACGAAATCTCCTTTTGAGGGGCTGCCCCTTTTTCGTTGAGCTTTTCTTCGTCGTCTCCCCCTTTGCGACCACCAGTCTGAATAGACTCTTCGACCTTCTTTGGCACTTGGCCTCGTTTGAACATAGTGATTGCACCTCCACCAGCGTTAGGCTTCATTGTTTCCATCCCAATGCAAGTGATAGCAAGGAAGAAAAAGAAGAAGGCCCACAAAAACCCGAAATTGCGCCAAAGATGGCTTCGTGAGTAGCTGAAGGCGGCCTGAATGTATGCTTCTCCATTTACTGTTGTCGAACCAGGAACTGAGCCTGCAAGAGTACAAGATTGGTATTGTGGCGACGCATCGGGCCCTTGAGGCACGAGATATGGTGGGACACATTCCATCTCCAAGTTGTAGAACTCGTTTGCCATCAGACATTCGAAGCCATATTGGATCCAGTTGATCCACCTCAACCAGCCAAACCACGGTCGCATTTGTGCTGGTGGAATCAAATAGCCTGCATAATATGTCAGTATATAGATCACATATGGGAAGATTCGCGCCTCTGCATCACGTGGTCTGTAGTCTTGATGGATGTCTTCGAACACAATAGCACTCTGCAAAGAGGAGAGTTCCCACGGTGCTAAGAGGCTCCCTTGTGCTACGCGACAGTATCCGCCCCGACAAACCATTGTCTGAAGATCCACGATGCGCTCAGGCCTCTAAATGTGTGAAAGGTCCCTGCTTACCTGTATAGACGACCAATATTTGTATAGCGATACCCTGAAGTCATTAGCCTTGCTCGTACGACAGTTCTGGCATTGAAAACTAACCGTAACCTTCGTGGCATCATCCAAGGTTTTGCAGACGGCTGATATAGCCCTGAAAAAGGCATACTGTTCGTGTCAGCAGAAACTCCCACTTGTATCAGGTCGAAGGAGTTCTCCACTTACAGTAACCATTGTAACAAGCCAGACAGTCAGAACCGCTATGAAGAATTGTGACGCCGTGACTGATACGTGGGCCATGAACAAAATCGTGATGAGGAAAAGTAAAACCTGGATCAATACTAGAGGAATGTCGACGACAGTCTGAGCAAGGGCATATGCAGCAGGGTGGTTGAAACTGAAGGTTTTATGCTGAATTAATGACGTTAGCATACTTTTTATACGACAAAAAAGGAAGTACACTGACCTTCATCAAGATCGGCTTCGACTCGAAAGCGGCGGTCTGTTCGGCCAAGGCGAGAAGGGCGTTGAAGAGAAGCACGAAGAAAATCACACCACCTCTGGTGAAAGCTCCATTGGTGTTATCAGGTAGTTGAAAGAACAAGCTGCCAACAATGAGACTTTGGAAAACGATACCTCCCCATTTGCCAATAAGAGACGCACGATCACCAAGCATGACCAGAAATTGTCGTTTTGTACAAGCAATGACTTGCTGGTGAAATGGAATAGTGTAGTTCTTCTTTTTGTTCTTCTTGGACCTGTTCTCGAGGCGTTGACGGCGTTGTGACTCGAGATGAGCTTCAAAGTCCTTCATGTCGTCAAGGTTCTTCTTATATGCATCGCTTTTTCGATACGCCTCGGCAAAGTCGAGAGCAGACCTTGGTATACGATCTTCCCATCCTTTACGAATACTTCGCTCATGCTCATCAGTTACTGAGGTCAGGAAGTCAGCTGTTGTCCACCTCCCAGGGCAGTCAAAGCCCAAGTCGAGAAAGTATTTCTTTGCATCATCTGCACTTCCGTAGTATAGGCATTGTCCTTGATCAATCAGGAGGACCTTATCGACCAGTTCGTAGAGCGATTCTCCGGCTTGATAGAGAGACACCGCCGTTGAGATGCCGGCCATGTTAGTAAGCGTCCTGAGAGACTGAACGTATTCCACTGCTGTAGAAGCATCTAGACCTTTCGAACTGTTGTCCCAGCCTTGTACAGAGGCTCTGGTAACGAGGGCCTCTGCTATGCTCACACGCTTGCGCTCACCACCTGATACTCCACGAATGTAGGCGCTTCCAACCTTTGTGTCGGCAGTGTGTTCAATCCATAGCAATTTCAGGGCGACTCGTAAGAACTCGCGCACGTAATCCTTCTTGCTTTCACCCTCTAAACGTGATTCTTTGCCAGGGGTGCGTGTCTTCAAGGCGAATTTTAACGTCTGTTTGACGGTCAGAGTTGCGTAGTGGAGGTCGTCTTCTGGCTGGTAGATGACCTCTCCTCGGAAATCTTTTGCCATGCGTCTCGCATCGGTTCCACCATAAGTAACATCGCCCAGCACCTCCTTGTACCCTGCACGCTGGTTGCAGAAAACTTTGAGGAAGGTCGAGCAACCAGAGCCTGGACGGCCAAGCACCAGCAGCAATTCGCCAGGCCGAACGCATCCATTGAAATTACTAAGCAATTCTCGTGTTGGTGGCTTCCCAGTAGCTGCTTTCGGTCCTTTGGTCAACAAATTCTTCACAAATCTAGGCAAGCCCATGAAAATGTCACCGATTGTAGGCTGTAAACTGGCTCCGAGACCAACACCTTTGACGGTTAAATCTCGGAAAACAACGCCAGAATGCCTCGTCTTCTCTTCTTCACTGGTCTTCTGTCGCTCCTTGCCGAACATACGTGACATAAGCCTCTCGACTTCATCTCTCTCTTCCTCAGGATCAGTGTCGGAGGTGGCAGTCCGTCTGCGTGATAGAGCTCGAAAGAGATCGTCCTCACTAGTTATGCTCTTCCTCTTGGCGAGGTTCGGTCTTTGTGACGCTTGAGCGCTCTTGATGGGTTCAAAAGCCCTTTTGGCCGTGTCGTGTCGATCTTCCGATGATGCGGTTGATATCGATGCACCATCGCTCTCTTTGTACCGATGTCTTGCCGTACTCGGCGTTGGGGGCTCTATTACAACATTTGCATTTGTCTGAGTAAGGGTGTCAGACGAAGAAGATCGTGTGGGCTCTGGTTTACGCTCCACACCAGCAGAGCCTCCATGAACTGCATTTGCTGTGTCAGATAGGATTTCTTTGTCGCTAGCGGAAGTATCATGCTGCTGATGTTCTTCCAGCTCCTCTGCTGACGCGTCGGAGGTATATGTGTGGCCTTCGCTTGTCGAAGTAGTCACTCCTGTGACTCGATCATGATAGGTAGTTGCCGAGGCGGAAGTGAATACGTGATGAGCGTAAGGATCGGGATCCTCCTTCGTTGGTGTTTGCTGACCCAACGAGAGGTCCGAAGGAGCTGTATGATAACTCTCATTTATACCGAAACTCATTGGCGTTAGTTGCGACAGGTCGTTTGCCATTTCGACCTTGATGGTTCTGCTACGCAGACCAATGACCAACGAAGAAAAGACTCAGCGAAGCTGCAACGAAAACACGCGATCACGCTTATGTGGACGCCATCTTACGATTGAAGGTCAGTGCACATGCTCGGCGTATGGACAAGACAACGCAAGATATAGATAGGCATGAAATGCTATGAGGCCGGCCACAGCCTGCACATATTGTCAAATGGCGCCGGTTGAGTCGGGACAAGCAAAGTTAGTAGACTCAAAATGGGCACAGATCGAGCTGTCCATGCAATCGATTCCAACGCGATAGCAAAAACTGACCAGTCTGATGTGCAGCGTGGACGCGATGTTGGACTTTGAGATCCATGCCCAGGGCTTGGGAAGCAAAGTGATGAAGTCATACTTCGAACCTCTCGGTATCGTCCTAAGCCGCATCCGAGTCTCCACTTTGCCAAGTGATTGGTTGACCAACCTCCAGATTAGGCTCATTGGCGTCTACGGTCACAATTTCTCGGAGTTCGCATCCCACAGTGACGAACTTAATTAACTTTGAAAAGTCTATTATCCAGAAGGTAAAAAGCCGCGATTGTCCTGCTCACAAACAGGGAGGGCAGCGGGGATCAGTCAAGCAGTATAATCGGTTTTCAGACAAAGATATCAAAACCCATGATGCAGCCTTGTTAGGCTCAATGATGTTGATGGTACCCACCAAAAGCGTTTAGTATATGCTTCAAAACGGACCAAGAGCAGGGAATAACAGGTCGGGATGGGGGGTTAAAATATAATGGAAGCCATGAGGCATTATTGCATTGCTGTCTGCTATCTATACATGATCCACATCAAGAGCTGTCCTTATGTGGATCTCAGATCATTAATTATATCCTCGATGGCCTCTTCACGAAAGGGTCACCGTCATTGTCGGTGCACTCAACGATAGGCGAGTTTGGATCATGATCAGGGTCGACTGGCGTTGTTGGATTTGAGGCCAAAGGAGAATTGAGGATTTCAGAAGTATTGTTTTCCGCATTGGTGATCAGAATTTGTAGGGCATGATTTCTCTCTCGGGTGGTACCTCGTTGCTTCTTGGCACTCTTTTGATGATTTGAAGCTTTGCGATTGATCTGTGCAATTTCTGCTGCATCGGCGATGATTGTACTTGATCTAGATAGACGATCATCTTCCACAGGCTTTTTTGTGATAGTTGGTAGTGGCTTTGCCATGTCGAAGTAACCAACGTTGGTTGTGCCAGCTGTAGGGTTCGTGTCCCTCTGAGTATGGATGTGTTGAACTTCAATTTTGGAAGCTGCAAACTCTGCATCCATGATGCTTTTCCTTTTCGCCCTTCCAACTGCTTGTCGTCTTCTTCCGTGGACGCATATTGTGAGAACAATTATGCCTATCACAGAGAAGACCACGGCCAGGGTTATGCCCAGGATAGCGGGAACCGACAGAGCTCGCTGGTTGTCATTTACGAAGGAAGAGTTCGAGTTCCCCATTGGGTTTGCGTCTGGTGTTGCTGTGCTTTCTGCTGAAGCGGTGATAGTGGATGCAACTCCCATTCCTTCTATCGAATAGGAAACTGATTGTGTCGGCGCCGGACCTCCGGCAGCTGATATGATGCCATTCTCGGTGGCTGTAGATTTGGCTTGCGCCTTGACTGAACAAATGATTGACAGGAGTAGGATAGTGCAAACCAGTTGCAGTTGCTCAGAGAACATCTTGAAAGAATGTGATGAAAAGAAAATAATGACCGTAGTCGATGACAAGCACCGTGCACGAGAGATACAGAGCATGTAGGCAGGACACAGACTCTTACTTACATTTTGAAGAACACCATAAAATGAATTGCACGAACAGGGTGTCTACCAAGCCATAAGGGAAATTCTCAGCTTCGAGATCAGGAATGGAAGATCCATGGCGATCAGCCTTCAGGGTTGATGGCTGTCAGCCGCAATAATCCTATCGTGCAAGGAGCCACAGGGTCAACAGAAACATGTCAGGGACCGTTCTTGGTAGGACAAGAGATGCTCAAACAGTAGAGGCAAACGCTATTGAGCGCTGAATCTGACGATCTGCTGATCGCAATCAAATGACGTACCGCTCCGTTTCATATCTGTTGTCATTGTGATTCCAACCAGGGAGTATTGGTGTAGTGGGAGATAGACAAGCTTCTTGTGGAGGAGCCAAAGGTGAGTATTGATCATTTACGTCGGTATATCATGTAAAGTGCTTCTGATTTGTGGCTTTGAGATAGTGAAGCTTGGGAAGAATGTCTTGCATGATCAGCAGGGGTAGTCGGAGATTTAAAGCAGATCTAAACAATCTGCTTTTGCAACGTCAGTGGCGTGGTGACCATTTGCTTGTGTACTAGACTAACTGTAAGCAACCTGATGTGTCTTAATCCATATCCTGGTACTTTTGGCGTACCACTGTATCACGGGTTCTTGCTGCACACGATAGGTGGTGCACCGCCAACATTGCCTACGAGTGTTTAACATGTTAACTTTAGGAGGAGTCACTCCGAAGTTTATCATGCAACAAATGCAAGTGAGTGTTGAGAGTACAGAAGGATCACAAATAGAAAAAGTATATGTTTGTTACGATCGAGAGATCAAGGTGTTTAAGCATTCGAGACTCGACATGATAATTTTACAATACGACAGGCTCGCTAAACAGCAAAAGACGAAGAAAGCTGCAGTCCTACCAACGCCATCGCTCAATGATCATAACTCATAACACATAATACTGTCATGTTCCTATCATTACCATCACCTCAGCAATCCACCAGCATCTGAAATATTCAAGGAATCTGGACCAGCCGCATCGCGGGGTATTGCTTGCGCTGAATCCCCATACTGTGTTTGTTCATTCAAATCATGAGTATTAGCCAGATTTCTAGGGAATGACGACCTTGATCTCTCCCTGAGATTTTGCCCAGACAAGGACAAAGTCGTGGAGGGTTGAAACCCAGAATTAAATGAAGGAGAAGGGCTGATTTCATCCTCGCCTCTTGTATTTGGACCAAGTAGACCTCCAATGTCTGCAAGGAAGTTTGCTCGAGATCGAGATACTGGCGATGATGTATGCTGCTGCGAAACTCGTCGCGAATACTCTATTGATGACTGCTCGGAGGTTCCAGTATTGACAAGTCCTCCGACATCAAAGAAGCTCGCCCTTTTGTGTGGTATTCTCACATCCGCACCTGGACTCACCGGCTCGTGATCAATGTATGGGGTCTGGAGATCTTGCAGCTTGAGGTTGCTTGAGGTGCTACTATCCGTGGATGCAACTGAACTTGTGCGCCTTCGTGGAGCGTGCGTTGAACCCTTTCGAAAAGTCCAAGCCGGATCGAGCAAACCTCGACCTTGTGGTGTGATGACTGGTTCGACGTTCTGCACATGACTAGACATATCCTCAGCCATTGGCGCAGGTCGAGCTGCGTTACTTGCTATAGATTCATGTCGCAGATCTCGCGAAACTGTGAGTCCCAAATCTCTAACAAGATCTTCGTCACTCCCCCAGTGCCTTTGTGCGACTGATGGCTTTGGCATTGTTCTTGTCGCCGGCCGGCTTAAGACGCTTCCATCTGCATCGTCGTCGATTGAGCCCGCTCTGAACTTCGCCTTCTTAACACCTTTATCCCTGAGGAAGCTTCCGATTACGATAACATTGGCAACGCATGTAGCAGCGAGGATCTCCAACGATGCTAACAAAGACCGAAATTGTTGTGAGTAATGTCGTTCGATGGTGGAAGGCATTCGATAGCCGGTGATTGCGATGAGGACGAACGAAAGCAGGAAAAGCAGGACCAGAGAGACCTTCTTGATGAGAGGCATCTTCGACATGATGACCAGTGGTATCGGGAAAACGATCAATACAACGTCGGTGACAATATCGCACGTCCCCATAGTGATGAGCTGGGTTGAGCCGGTTCGGCACGCTGGGCCAGGGTCGGGCACGACCTGCCAATAGTGAGTGAAAGGCCGACATTCTGCCAAGGTCGCGACTATGACAGCGACAAGAGTGAGACCGAGGAAGGTGTATATAATCTGTGCGCCTCTTTCATAAAACTTTGTCCAACTCGTCCCTATTATCCTTTGCACAAACTCTAGAACAGTGACCTTTGCAATCCATATATAGATGGCATAAAAGATTCGACTCGCGAGAACCAGGCGACTTCCCAGCGACCGGTTCTCTATATCTTGGTCTGAAAGGGCAAGACCTGTTGTATTGTTCGTTCCCCACAACAGCACTGGATGGATGAACGCCATTCTGATCATCAGCGGCACGATGCTCCATAGCATGACCTTGTCCTCGCGGAACAAACGCTCCGTTCGTACCCATCTTCCAAGTACTCGGATGAGGATGACGACCAGAGAAAATATCGTGCAAAACCAGCTCACTATCAAGGTCGGATTCATGTCGACTTTAGTCTGAAGCGCAGGCGGCGTTGTCGCCAGTCGAGGTTGCGAGTTATGTGTTTCTGCCATGATTGCGACCGTTCTCGTGTGTCAATTTGGTATGTCAGGGCTACTGTCTGCAAATCCATGCTTTAACAGGCGCACCAAACCGGCATGAATGCCTTCTCGTAGCAGTGGGCTGTGCGCTTCGTCAGGTAATTAAGGCTCAGATGTAAATGAGGCGTAGGCAGGCTATCGTAGGTGTTGAAATGGGGGTGAAATCGTGCGCTGAGCCGTCTGTGACAGTTTTAAACGCATGGAAGCGTGACATGAGAGCATTATCTTAGATACAGCATCTTGAAAGAAAGCGATATCTCGAACAAACAGGGTTGTTGGTTATGAACTGGCGGAGAAGGTGATAGCGGAAGGCGCCTGGGTCTGTTGCTAGCTGGGTCTACCATGGCGAAAGAAATCCAGCGATAGAGTTTGAGGGGTCTTAGTGAGAACAAGTGCTATCATAGAACTGATGTGGCACCGAATGATTTCGGTGGCGGTGGGGAAGCCGAGGCCTGATAAGGTCATTGTCCAACCATGTGTTATCCGAGCAGAGTTTGATGGAGGACTTTGCAAAGGGGCAGAACGTCAGTCTGGTTGCTTGCAACACATCAAATTTGGTCCCAGTCTAACCATCGATTTAGCTTCACTCGCAATTTTGGAATCTTGCTGATTTACTAAACGCCTTTAGGCATAGCCTTAGGTGTTATCTTTCGATTTTTAGTATGTTACTAACTGTGCTTGGAACTTGCATGACTCGAACTTGAAATTATACTCTAGTAGCACACCTCCCTAGGCAGACGAATCGAATCGCGTGTCTCTCAAAAGCATTCCTAGAGCAGACCAGCAACGAGGCATGAACGTTTTTCGGCCATAGATGTTTGAGACTCGGATGATGACCCTGCAACGTCCGAATCCCAAAAGGAAAAGCAAGTGCTTGTTTCATTGTTCCCTGGTGGAGGAGGTCTGACGCCATAGCTTTTAGCTACTCCTAAAGCAAGTCTGTCGAGGCGGAATCGACCACTCTTGCTATCTGTGCACAAGCCACAGAGCTTAACAAGCTTCACCAACTTCGAAGTTTAACACAAAGCTTTTGTTGCTAGGAACAATTTCGCCAGCACCCTCAAAATATTACCTGCACATCTTATTCGTTTCTGCTAATAACACTTGCCTGGTGCAGCAACAGCACTGCTGCTGCTGCCGCTGCTTGACCTCTAGTGCTACCCACAATTTCTCTGCTCCCACTCTTCGATGTTTTGCTTTACTTTGCGGGATTTCTTGTCTCGAAAAGCATAGTTTGAAGAAGACTGAACGAGGTGGAGATGTGTTGACGGGAGCAAAGCATCGCCTGAGTAAATCGAAGAAGATCGAAACATTCTTGATTGCCGTGGTGGCTACTACTGAGTCAGTACTCACTTTCCGCGAACAGAAAATGAACCTACCCATTTGCTGCTATCCGGCAATGGAGCGTCGACAACATCACCGGATGCATCAGTAACTGTGAATATCACTCCATGTTGTTGCTGACCTGTGCAACCTCTGGCCTGGTCAATACTGTCCCTTCAAACCCATCGTCTTTGAGTCTTGGTGGTGAATTCTTGTCTTGGCCGAGGTTGGTCCATGGTCGAGGCTCTCCCCTCTGCTGACTTTCTTGCAGCGTCGATTCGTACAACATTTCTCGGTATGGGTTTTCAACAGCAAGGAGTTGTTCTGCTGTGACCTCTTGACTCTGCCACACACAAAGGTCAGTCTTGAGCTCAAGCAGGGGTTCAAAGGGCGACTTGCATTGTATGGAGACACGACACTTTCTTCAACACGATGAATGTTTATTGTGCTCCATGCACCTTGCTCTTGTGCTTGTCTTTCCTCATATTGCTGGCGCAGCATGCCTCGCCTGTAACCTCCGTCTGAACTGCTTGCGTCTTCGAGCCTTGAGATTTGAGCGCGATCCCAAGCACTCATATTATTCCGCCAACGTACTCTTTCCATGTAGCTGACTTGTTCTTTTGGCCTCTTGTTTGGATTCCATCTCTGGCCTTCCACGTTTCCGTCCGCACCGCCAGTGGCTTGGCGACAAAGTCGGTAGGTTGCAGCAACGACGATGACAAGGACGACTGAAACAATGATGCAAAGTACAATAATCACCGGAGGCGAAATGACCGGACCTGCCTGCACGTTGGAGGCCATGTGATGGAAGTTGTTGGATGAGAGTGCGAAGCGGTTGTAAGTGCAGCATGAAGTTGTCTGAAAGACATTGCAACTTCACCTGACGAGCGCAATGTATGAAGGTGAAGTGAAGGTAGTCCAATTCAACATCAACATAGTGACGGACTTGTGCTTCGCGTTGTGTTTCAAGAAGTGATATTGGTGGCACTATCTTCTGCTATCTGCATCTGTCTTCACTTTGCCCAACCACCCTTTACGTTGTCTATACCGTGCAGATCTGTTGCAAAAGCGAGGAGAGCGCTTCAACGACTCTCCTCCACAAAGAAGTATGTCAGATCAATGTCCATGCTTGTGGCTGGCAATATAGTCATCAGATATCAGCAGACTGATACCACTTGCTGTTGGGTTAGTGCATCGAATCATGCAGGCTGAAGAGGACGTCTCATAAAGGAGCAGACGGAAGGAGAGTCTTAGACATTTCCAAACGTCTCCAGAAATATTCTTGTATCACAGCATTAAGCCTTAGGCCCGTTGCAGGATCAGATCTAGCAAATCGGTGAGCATATCTTAAGGTCTTCTCCTAGTGAAGCATGGAAAGCCACAGATCGTCCTCCGACGATGGTCTTTCGAAAGGCGTTTGTGCCCTTTGGGCTGATTTGAAATCATCTGAATGTCTCAAGTTGCCAGAATAATGCCATATTGAATTATGCAGCCCTTCTGGTCGGCCTCAAAAACAAATGTAGTTAAGCCAATTAAGATTTATGCGCTTAACTCGGTTGCCGTTTGAGAACGTTCATAACCTGGTGGAACCCGCCCTGTCTTTGATCTGTATTTCTTATTATGTTTTAGTAAGCCTTAAATGCTTTGGAGCACACGCCCTACAAATGGCTATGTTGAAAAGGCAGGGTACTTTTATTTATGTTGAAAGCCCACCCGTGAACCATCTGCCCTACTTAAAACCTTCCATATATCCAGTCAATTGATCAAAAGCCTCTAAACTCATCTCTGGCGCGTCATCCAAAACATTCCTCTGCATCAACAATGGCTTCCCAATAGGTAACCCGCTCAGATCCATCGCACCAGCTAATGTCACTGGGGCGTACTGCGGCCCAACATCCATCATTGTCGTCACAGGCAATGCCTGGCCAGCATCCTCACTGAAGTCCATCTCTCCGAACGCATTCAAATCAAGGTTATTGAAATCAATGGCACCGAAATCAATATCCATGGCCTGCATAGGAAGCTCGAGCTCACCCTGCGTAACAGGACAGAAATTGAACAAACTCCGCTGATCCGGCGTAATCGGTGTCCCACCTTGGAACGATCCTGCAGAACTCTGGAGCGAGCAGTCTCGTTCCTGGATGCCCGGCATGCTAAAACTCGGAAGCCGATGGCCAACGGATGCATCACATGGGCCGCTGTGACTCGGCACCTTCTTCGACTTTAAGCCACCCTTCACAACATACGGCGCCATGACTGGGACAGATCGTGTGTCCTTGTAGTCAGGTGACAACTCAGAAGTTTTAGGTGAGTACAGTTCATGCTCATGCTTGAACGCATCAAGCCAGATCTGGTTATCCGCCATGGTCCAATCCCATGGGTCTGGGTCTCCGTAAATTACCATCCGCGCGTAGTCTTGCAGCGATTTGTCCGTGATGGTGTTTCCAAGGCTCTTCTGCTCAAGGACGTATTTGATCAGCTCCTCCTCCAACCTGTTCCAGCAATTTGAATCCTTCGTCCTCTGGTCAACTTCGACGCGTTCATCATCATCCGACCTGTTATCACAGGATTGTCCGCCACTATTTCCTCCACTCGGTGTGGTCATGTTCGGGCTGGTACTGTCCTGATTCGGACTGGGCTTCGGCGCTTCTCGTGCCCGATATGGATTCATTGTATTGCGCTCTAAACCAACAAGGTATGGCGGGATAGCATTTTCAACAAGTCGTTCGACATGTGACTCAAAGCCCCATCCACCACCCCAGTCCTTCATGTCGGCACCGTTGCGGAAGTGTGCTGCTAGATGGTCTGCTCGGGATTGCCAGGTCGCGAACATTGATGGGCAGAAGCCGCAGCGGGATTTGATTTCGAAAGTGGTGGACTTCCACGTGTCCATATGTGGATCAAACTTCACACCGTGTATCAGGCGGAGGTGCTGCCTAAGGTGGTCTTTCCGATAAAATGTCCGTTCTGCAAGCGTCTTTTCGTGGCAGGTAAGAAATTGATGTGTTTCAAAATGAGCAGCAGTAGGCAGAAGTGTTGGACAGAATACGCATTGTTCTTGACCTGTTACAGGATCTATACGGGTAGGACCCATGGGACAGCACGTCCAGCGTTCAAGAGCCAGGTGTAGGGATTTCTCGTGGCGTTGCCAGTCGTACTTAGATGCGAAGGTGTCAGTACAGAACGTACACTGAAATATCCGATTTGTTGGGCTACGACGATTTTTGCCAGTAGGTTGAGTATTTGTTGCGTTACCGTTCGCTTTGGCGAGAGAGTTTGTGCGTTGATGGCTGAGTGGAGCCCGCCGACGACGGCGCCGATCCATAGAGGACGCAAATGATTGTTTCGATTTGTGGGAGTGCGAGGAGGCGAAAGAAAAGTCTGAATTGGAAGATTGTCGAGTCTCAAACGAGCTGATTGAAGGAGCACGATTGAGCATGAGCGAGAGACTTGACGAGTCATCTTCTGTTGATGCCCTTCGAGAGGACGGCCGAGAGTTGTGCAGACTGCTGACTGATTGGTTTCGAGAAGGATGCGGAAGGATCGCGTCTTTGTTCGTGACGGCACGAGCGATGGCAGTCATCGAGGCAGGTTCGTGTTCTGGGGGCGAGCATTTCCATCTGTCGAGCGGACCGAGACTTTCATAACCATCTTTCGTGTGCAGTGTGCTCTGGATCGGAATGTCCACTGCGCCTAGTATAGGTGAAGCAGGACCAGATGTTGGCCTGACTTTACCCCTGCGCCGAGCATTGGCCAGCCAGTTATTGATCTGGCTTCGTTTCAGGCCCGTGAGTTGCTTCAAATCATCTCTCTCTCGCTCATTGGGATACGGATGATCGGTATGTTCTGAAAGCCACTGTTTCAGGATCTTTACTGCGTCGCGGTGAAACCGAGCTCCCGACTTGCGGCTTCGAGGGTCGGTCATGGAGTTCAATTCCTTGCGTTGTGTTGTGATGGGTCCATGGCATATTTGTTCGTCTTCTGCGATACCGGGGAAAGTATTGACGTAGCCTTGCGGCATCTCTGGATGGGTAAAGCTGCATGGCCGGTACAGTGATATGCAGGCTGTGCAGCCCATGATCAACATGCCTCTGGCGGCCAAGTAGCAATCCATCCCCATCTGCGCACACAACGAACAAGGAGACTTGGCTTTAAACATGGGGTAGTCGACTGTACTGTCGTCATTCCATCGGACTGCCTCAACCTCACAATCGTTGATCAACTTGAGCTTGACGGTCTCAAGATGAGATTGTTTGTCAACAGGTAGGCTGACCGACTTGTCGAAGAAAAGAGAATCGAAGCACTCGTTTGCATCATTCTGGTTGTACTCTCCAGCAAGGGAGGAGTTGTCCGCGTCTAGATCAAAGGGCGGTACTGTGGCCTCGTCGAAGTCGAAGTAGTCCATGGCTGGTTGTTGGTCATGCAACTGCCGGGGACAAGAAAGCGCTTGACACAAGGCGTCAACAACACAGGGCGTGCTGGCGATAGCTATGACCAATAAATTGTGAAGGAAAGATTGAAAGGGACCAAAGCCTGAGGAAAGGAAGTCACGTCGAGGTATATCGAAGCCTCAGGCCTACCTCTACAGCGAGGCTTGACGTACCAAGACTCGATGACTCGAAGCAAGTAAAGTCGCACGCCCTCTCGTGAACAACGTTATGCCTCTTCAGGTTTAGGCTTTGTCATCAAGAAGCGCAACATGCGCCGATTGGATGAATTTGCTCGGATTATCGTGTTTGATGGTGCTAAATATGCTTCGGTTGAGCTTCTGGAAGCACCGAAAAACCACCATCCAATCAAGAAGACTCATCCATAACCCAATTTCTGATACCACAAAGTCTTAGGTCTTCTCCGGCATCGCTTGACAAGTCGCGTGAGCTTGGACAAAATCTTTTTATGGATACGACATGCAGTATTTCTCCAGCTTAAAAAGTCAAAGAATATAGCGACACTGATCCCCATCTCGTGTCCCTGAATGATGCCCTTCGCTGCTGTACAGTTAGTCAAGCGCTGAACGAATTCAATGAAAAAGACTCTATGATATGTTAAGGCCGCAATGAACGCATTCAATCAGATACCAAAAATTTCTGGTTAGCTTGAGATAAATTCGTTCTTCAATCAATGGCGAAGTATTTGGTGCTGTTGTGTTCATCAACAAGAAATTGGCTGCTGCAGCCGAAGTCTGGGCGTGGTTGCATGGGCTTACATTGCGCTTTGATGTTCTGACGTAACCTCAGACTTTGTGTGGTTACATGACCCTGGAAAACACCAGCCGCATGCCTCACACCGTGTAAGCGTTATGACATACTTGGAAGATTAACTGGACACTGATCACTGAGTGTCTTGGTCATGTTGGTAAGATTGATAATGGTCACTGTAAGGATCTGCTTGGCTGTCCTTCTTATCGTTATCTCTGGTATGGCACTATGTAGAAAGCAGTCAAGACTCCAAGACGAGAATGAGGATCGAAGCGATACAGGACGCGGCGTCAGAGCGTATCTTTGCCTGTAAGGGTTATCTCGAGGCCCTGGGGAGCTCTACTGCCAAAACCCCTGGTGGTTCACAGGAAAGCTGCAGAACCTCGGATGCATGGCTTCCATTCCAGATCAATGTAAATGTCCGACCATCCACAAAAGAATGTAATCGTAATGATGAAGGCTGTCTCCCGCAATCGACCATAGGATATGAAACAGAAATTACGATTTGAACACAAGTATGTCGTATCTACGCGTCCAGTCGAACATCTCTCAGAAGAAGCTGGGCTAGCCAATACTGCGGGTGAGTCCAAAGTGGTTTGATAAGAATGAGTGTTGAGCTAATGTCATAAGTCAGAGTTAGGACCAGCGTACTTGGTTCCAATACCGCTGGTTGATCTTTAATACTGTTTTAACCACCAATATGATCCCTTGACGATATGCGTTTTGGGGCAGACAGCCAACCAGGGACAGAAAATCAGCCACTAACATTTGACATTTATTACCGCATGCGCCTCTGAAGGGGCTTGACCCAGTACCTTAAAGCAATCCCTGAGGACGTGGCTTGCCTTTGGCTGAACCACGTGCGAAAGCTTATCCGACTCCAATAATGAAACTGCAAACCCCAAGTTAGCGGAAGTTGTGTCAACACTACGTAACAAGTCTGTTTGATTTCCTGTGATTGCTATGCGATTTCACTCAATCCTTAATGGGCATCGGTACCTACACAACCAAACACAACGGCTAAGCAAGTTGTCGTTCTCTACTAGAGCTGTTGCAGCATTCGAATCTCATCGTTCACCACCAATTCTCGACTCGAATCCTGACGATCTATTCCACTACACTTCTGGGAGATGGATGCATATTATTCCGTCCGTGAGAATTGGCTACAGCTAACCTCTGCAAAGTTACAACGAAAGCCTGCGCCGATCTGAACGCTATCTGCCTTTTAACGTGCAAGAGCTAAGACGTCTCATAGCAGAGTCGATCAACAAGAGCAAGCATGAAATCGTCCAGTTCAAGAAATTGGCCGAAGGAGGCTTCAATCGCGTCTTTCAGGCTTCCATGTTGGATGGGACTCAGCTCATTGCACGTATTCCTTATCCTTCAACCACACCAAAGCATCTCGCAGTTGCGAGTGAGGTTGCGACGATGGACTTCCTCCGATGCCACGACATTCCTATCCCGAAGGTGCATGCTTATTCCGCAGTACCCGAGAACCCTGTAGGGGCAGAATACATTATCATGGACATGGCGGAGGGCAAACCGATCGGAGATTATTGGTACTCAATGACAAAAGAAGAGAGAGTGAAAGTGATATATCAAATCGCAGAAATCGAGGGGAAACTCTTTTCGATCCATTTGCCTGCAAGTGGTAGCATATACTATGTGAAGGACTTGGACTCTGGCACTTTTCGAGTCGACCTTCCAGATCCCCAGGGCACAAGCCGCTTCTGCATAGGTCCAGCTACGAGCCAAAACCTGTGGTGTTATGAACGGTCGTTCCTCGATATTGCCCGAGGCCCATGTGAGTACCAAGATGCAAAAAACGATTGGAGCTTACCTAGTTCTAACATTGTGTAGTCATTACAGCAGAAGATTCCTTCAAGGCTGGTGCAGAAAAAGAAAGGGCATATTTGAAGAAGTACGGACGAGATCGACACATACGCGACCGCCTACTCAGAGAAGTTTTTGGCTATCGAAAGCAATCGCCGGGCCTATATCTTCAGTGTCTAGACGATTTCTTACGTATAGCTGAATATATTTGTCCAAAGAAGGAAAGCTTCCTCGCTCGACCGACCATTCGTCATCCCGATCTCAATCCAAATAACGTATTCGTCTCTAGGTCTTTCGACATTTTGAGTCTGATTGATTGGCAACACTGTGCTGCTCTACCGCTATTCTTACAATGTGGCATCCCGGAATATCTACAGAATTATGGAGATGGAGTATCAGAGTCTCTTGTCAAACCCGGGCTTCCTAAAAATATGGCCGTCTTAGACCAACGCCAACAAGAGGCGGAGAATGAAATATTTCAGAAACGTCTTTCGCATTACTGCTACATGGCCGCCACAGTCGAATATAACGACAGTCATTTTGATGCCCTATGGGAAGATCCCATGATGTTTAGGAAGAGGCTGTTCGCTCACGCCAGTAGTCCCTGGGAAGGTGACAACGTAACCTTGAAGATCGACTTGATTGAAGCCACCAAAAACTGGTCCGATATTGTTACAGCAACAGCAGGTGACGGTGTACAGCCCTGTCCTTTGTCTTACCCACAAACGGAAGTCGAGGAGTGCTTAAGACTAGGTCGGGAGATACAGGAGGTAGATGAGCGGTTCAGAGTGTCGACGGAATATCTAGGTGTCGGCGCTGAAGGCTGGGTTCCGACTGAGCGATTCGAAGCCTCCAAAGCCCTCGAGGCAGAGGTGAAAGAACGTGCTCTTGACTTTGCAGAATCGGATTTTGAAAGACAAATGCTCGAGACACATTGGCCATTCGACGACCAGGACGAACAGGAATAGAAAAACTTCCGAAAGAACACCCGCCACGAAACCCAAGCGTGGTGATCTGATTTGAACCTGTGGTGCTTCGTGATGTAGCGGTTGAATACTGCATTAACCAGCAGCACCCACTGATGGACGACCAATTTTTCAAGAGATATTGATGCAAACAAAGATGAAGTTGTGTTTTGTGACACGCCGATCATCAAGTTTGAATGTTGTCTCTCATCTAGCCTTGTGTCTTGTCTCTCTGGGTAGTGATAAGATTTCCAATAATGAATAGAAGCCAATCAGCAAACGAGCCGTCTTACATCCCTATTTGTAACCCTTTCCAGTTACCGGACCTCTTTGGTTAGCTTTAATCATTGTCTTTTAGTTTTACCATGGTGCCAATTTAACCAATACATTGAGTCGTCACTGTAGACCCAAAGGCGTTAGGATGGACCTAAAGGCGTTAGGATGAAAGAGGTTAGGTTAGATTAAAAGACGACAAGATGGGAGCACATGACAAAAGAGGTTAGGACAAGAACATGTTGTGCTGTCACACCATAACCAAGGCTTGCGGTTTGTCAGCAATTGGGGCCTGAGCTTGTCCATGTTGTGGCTCGAGCAGCCTACTCCGACCAGACAGCAATTCTTACCGACTCCTTGATTCGGCCTTCGATGCGGCGTGCTTTGAGTCCTAACTACATCTAGAACTTGTCCGCATTGAGCATTCTTCAGATCACAACTTTGGCTTCAAAGTAATCGACGATCATAAAATTTCGTGGCAACATCCGTCCATTTATCCTGAAGTGATGTGTATATATATCGTCCCAGGTCATGGCTTCATCGACTTGCTCAACTCATAATCATCTGGGGGAACAAGAACCAACACACGTATTTCTCTGAGCAACACTGTATCCCTACCACCCACAATGAGCAGCTCCAATATCCCACTACCCTCGGAAGGTGCAAAGGGAGTACAGCCCGACGGAAGGGCGACAGCAACATGTTTTTGCGGGGCAGTCCAGCTTCTCCTCGTGGGTTTGCCAGACTCTTGATTGATCCGACTAACCGCTTCTAGCCTGTCCAAGGTCCAGACCTCATTGATACATTCATCTGTAACTGCACGGACTGTCACAAGATCCACGCATCAGCATTCGCGTCCAATTTCGTTGTCAACGAGTCTGCTACGACGCATGTCCGCGGCCAAGACAAGCTTGTTAGATATGCTCAGAACCAGACCATCGCCACGGGCAACACCATGGCCAATTACTTCTGCTCGATTTGTGGAACGCTGATGTACAGGGTCAGTAGTGGGTACCCCGGAAAGCTAATTCCGAGAATTGGTACTGTGGATGATTTCGATGTGCAGAGTAATCAGTTGAAGCCCAGGGTTGAGCAGTACGCCAAGGACAGAATGGCTTGGTTCAAAGGAATCGACGGCGCTGAGGTGCATGATGGAGGTTTCTATAAAGGAGCTTAAACGTCCCGAATCACTGTTGAAAGTCCAACTTATCGACTCCCAAGAACGTCTGATATAACGAGATATGCTCTCATCTTCAAAATATCTAAGTATAGATCTTGCTAGCATCAAACGGATACAATACTGAGCGAATGTTCGACGATGACTTCAACAAATCGTGCCGCCTCCAAACATCTATGAGACCATGGAGTAATAACCACCAGTTTACCAAGGCCAGTGTATTCTGCTGCTGCATCAAAAGCTTCTTTCCAGTTTTCCAAGCCAAAAGATCTCACGTCTACAAACTCCTTTCCTTTTGGAAACAGGCCCTTTTCCAGCATCTTCACAAACAATAGCATATCTTCTCTCTCATACATCAATTTGCCTTTCAATGTAAGGTTGTTACCCATGAATTTCCAATCTACTATGGGCTGTTCCACGTAGCCCATCACACTACACCGCCCACCACGGCGTAGCGCCGCGATCGCGCTCTTCAAATGCGTCGACTTGGCTGCAGCTGGTGGTCCAATATCCAAAACACAATCAATGGTGCCGAAGGCCTGCAATGCGGCTGTGTCAGCGCCTTCATCGCCCGTGATCTTTACCGTCTCGACGCTAGCCCAGGGTGTACCTTTTGTCACATGCGCCTTCAGTCTCGCTAGCTCTTTCTCGTTCCGGCCCATAGCGATCACCCTCGCGCCCATCGCGGCAGCAACCTGCACTCCAGCACCTCCAAATCCACCCGTTGCTGGACACACAACAATCGTCTCGCCCGGCTCGAGCTTGATGTCCCGCAGTCCGCCGTACGGCACAAGTAGATAACATAGGTACGTCAAGTCCCGGATCGAGTACCCCAAACCTTTACATAACCTCACTTCATCAAGCGGGATGCAGTTCTCCAGTGGCATCTTTGCAAACTCGGCATACGTTCCGTCGCGCCACACGTCTCGCATCAGCTTCCGGCTACCTTCCGTGAACCCTTCGTGGATGCCCAACAGGAAAGAGGCACTTTGATCATCGCGCCCGCGCACGACACAGTCGACCCAGACGAGTTGCCCGGGTTGCAGTGCTGTCGCATCGGGTCCTACTGCGGCGACACGGCCAACAGCGCTGAAGCCGCCAACAAGCGGTTTGGGGAAGGGGTAAGGGCGGTGTCCGCCGTAGACCTCGCGCTGATAGGACAGTACCCCAGCCTCGAGGATGCGAACGATGGCGCTGCCGGGACTGTGTTGTGGTGTGGTGCGCGTCTTGATCTCTAAGTCAGCCCCGACAGTTTCGACAACGAGAGCCCGGTATTGAGATGGAAGCACAGATGACATGATGAAAGTCTGAAGTGTTGATGGTGGTGGGAGTGGTAAGTTTCTGACAATATATCTAGAAGACTTCTGATGTTTCAAACCACTTCTCTCTAGGTTGTGCAGGCTCAATATATATAGTAGAGGGCAATAGTATCCTAAAAAACGTCAATTGGACGAAACTCCTTAAATCCGTATCCGCTCTCACGGAGCGGGTTTCGGGCAAGACCCACCGGGCCCGCGGCTTATACAGAGCTGAGTATGAGTTTTTTCCTACAACGTCTGCTCCGCTTATTATGGAGTCTTTGCACGTAATCCTTGCTTCTAACAGCCTCAACGCATGGGGAAACAGGTCCAAATTCCGCCAACGTAGAAGGAAATAGTGAGGGACGTTATACTGGCACCCATGTCGCCCCATCTTTGGGGCTGCGGTTTACTCTTGCGGTCTGATACTGAATGAGGTCAGAGTCATGAAGATCATGAGTTTATTTCGGTGAGGATGACCAGTAATCATCTTCTAGAAAATAGAGGTTCAACTCGTAGAATTAGAGATCTTTGATCCATACGTTTTGCAGACAACAGTGCTTCAATATGGTAGGTTATCAAAACAGCACTTCTACAATTGGACAACAATGCAGGGTTCCGAACACTTAGATGCCTAGCAGAGATGGATACTTGACTCCATCAATTTGTCCTACCACCTCCTCGCCAACTGTTGCCTATCAAAATGGTGGACCGGAACCAAAATTTGCATCCGTGATGAAGTCTGTGGTCTGCAAGATACTATCAAAATCGAAGAAGCCATCGGAAAAGTCTTGTTGGTCGACTCCTTGAGAGGTCAAGATGTTTTCATCGTAGTGTGACAAAGCAGCCAACGAGCCCGAACGTGCTTGGATCGTCGTATAAGCCATCTCTAGACTGTCCTTGGCGCTCTGTGCCATCCGTTGTTGCAGTGAGGCGCCAGCTTCCGTGCCCTCGGCCTGGCTCAGAACAATACTGAGTTTCATATGTAGCCTCACGTTGGTGTCGCCGAGCTGCATGCGTTGGGTTGTCTGCCAAAGTGCCTCTTTCATGGCACCCACTAACATTCTTCTGTAGCTCGAAGGCTCCTGCATGGAAAAACTATCCCCTTGCTCATCACTCTCAATGAGGAGTTCAGAGGCCAGGGCCAAAGATGCATGGATTATGCGGTTTTTAAAAATTCCACTTCCAACGACCACAAGACGAGAGAATTCTTCGTCCGGTGTTGGTGAGAGTATGGCCGTGGCCGAGTCAAGACTGGTCTTCCTGGAGAAGTAGAAGAGAGGGTTTTCACGTGCTCGACTTGCCCACGGGCGATGTAAACTAAGCAGGAAGCGACGAAGGAAGAGATCTGCTAGGTTGCATCTAAACATTTCGCCTTCAGCTCCGTCCCCTTTCTTGATGAGTAAGCTGCAATTGCGGCAAGCAATGTTGATCTCTGAGCTCAGAGTAAGGACTTCATCGTATGCCATCTCTGAGCATACGCCATTCATACGGCGAACTATCTCAAGTCTTGGCCGCAAGCATTCGAACATGAGACGCTGCACGGATGTATCTGTTACTGTCGTTTTGGGGCGCTGCTCAAGGGTCCCTATGCGATCCACTAGCTCTGTATCGTCAACGTTCGATGGGGGAGCTGTGTCAAAGTCATCGAATGAGATAGTTGGTGGTACACCTGCATCCAAGGACGCCTGTACATTCATCTCCAGTATAGTAGCCCATAGTCTTCTCCGAATTTCTGCTTGCCTGTCTCAGGGTAAACCCGACAGATTAGCGTTGCCCGAACACACTCATCGAATATATTGGCCACTCACAGAATAGTCACCCTCGTAATGTGTTTTGGATCATGATGGAGGCCCACCTGCATGGCCGTGCGAACGACGGTACCCATTGCAATCCATATCAGATCTCCACCGATAGACAGAGTTTGGCGAGCCAGGATCAGTAGGCACTGTACCTGCAGCGCACTGATGCCCAATCTATCCTTTTCCATGGGACCAGATAACCAGTTCTGTGCAGCGTACACCCACTGACAAGCTGCTGATTGAATTTTAGCTGTGTTGCAAGACTCTGGGTAGAGGCTGGACCCAACAGCTATGACAAGCTGGACTTTGAACTTTGACGCATTGGCTGCCTCTGCTGGATTGCTCCAGTACTGTTCATACTCAGTCCAAAAAGATGGAATGTGGAGTATGCGAAATGCTGACTCGAAACGTGAAATGTACAGTCGTGTCATTTGATCTGCAAAATCCTTTGTTGAAAGGCTTGGTTCAGAGTATGACAGGCACCTGCTAGGCCGAGACGCTTTCATACTCTTAGCTAGTAGCTTGCATTTCCGAAGAAGTGTATGAATATCTGACTTCAAGCGCCTAGTGGCTTCGTTTTCTGCAGAACTACCAGTCTCGCTGCTTAAGAACGCGGCTATTTTTTTGAACTTGGGCTGTCAGCAGATGTTGACAGTGTGTGCCTGTCAGGCGTTAGGCTTACCTCATGAGCAGCGTTCGTCCAGTGGGTTTGACCGAATAGTCTGGATTTGTTTAGGGCGACTCGTTTGTCTTGTGGCAAACATGATGTATCCTTGAGATTAGAACTGCTCTGCGGACCCGGACGCTCCGGATTTCCCACGGCCAAACCAGGAGCACAAATAGATAGTAATTGTTCGAGCGTCCTGACTCGACGGTTGAGCTCATTTAGTTCATTTTCTTTGTTCAAAGACTGACTTGAAGGATGCGTCGACAGTAGATTTCCTCCACCGCTACCACCGTCATGAGGACTGACCAGTGTCAATGAGTGGTCCGGGACTGATTGTTGAAATGTGCTTAGATCACGACTTAGGCTAGCCTCAGATGCTTGCGGCGGCGTAACGTTTAGAGCTGGCAAATGAGTTGGCAGATTGGTTACTTTCCAAGGCGCCACAACCTGGACAGGCCCGGTGTTGTAGACACATGAGCTCTTCGACAGAACACAATGACAACACGGCTCTTTTCGGTCGCACTTCACTTTACGTCGGCGACATTCTTCACAAGACCGAGGAGATCGCCGACGTCTACGCTGGGTCTGCACAGCACTCTTCGTAGTCCGAAGGACCATGTTTTGAAGATTCAGGAAATGTACGGTGTGAGGAGGCTTGACTTTCCAGTAGGATCATAACTCCGTGAAGAGAACAGAAACGGAGAATCTTGTCTCAGTAGTCCGGGTTCATCCCTATTAAACAGCTTTATCTCCGCCTCAACCAATTGGATTAGTGGAATTTCCCGAACTGAACCGCAATTTCGGCCCCGAGGATGATGTTTTCCGCACAGATCTGGAGAACTAAGAAGATATCCGAGAGCACCGCGATGTGTGTTCGCATTCCAGCAGTGCCAGAGCTCTGACAAGGATTTTGAACTGGTGGCCTTGAGGTGCTGTGCTTTTTCATGTTTCTTGTGAACTTCATTAATAGCCGCGGCCCACTGTGCAAGGTCTTTCAAGAAGTTGAGCTCAACCTCGTACCAACCGCTTCTTCGTGGATCACAACACAGTCGTGAACAACATAACAAATCCAAAAAGGTATTCCCTTATTGCGAGTTAGACCACCTACCTAGGTACGACGGTAATAACACGAGTTCGAGAGACAAAGACCGGCACGCGCGGGAGGAGCAGACTACAGGATTAAGGATAGGGCGCGAAAGGTACGTACGGATAGAGGTAGGGAAGGTAGAACTATTTTTCAGTAAGTTGGGAGATGCTTAGTATATAAAGGTTACGAAGATGATCAACACATACTTACTATTTTTTAGTTTTTGTAAGTCATTCCTCTATCTAAGAGACTTCGTCCCGTGCCACTCTATAAAAACAACCTCATCATGCTAGGCTAAGGGCTCAAGGGAATGAAGAAGAGAACAGCCTCTCCAGACCCCGAGATCAATGTATCTAGCTCCTACGCGCACCACTTCACTCCACCCATCATCCCACAACAGCCACCAAACCCACCAACCCGCTAGCAAAGGCCAATCCACTCCTCACCCAATTCCACGTCCTCCACTCTTGCAACAACTCCAACACCTCTTCTCTCCTTACCGTCTGCGCCGCCACATCACCCATCGCACTAATCTCCAACAGCCTGTTAACTCCTCCTATCATGACTAATCTCGTGAGCGCCATCGTTCCTAGCATGGCCACCACCGCAACCGCAAGCTCAACTCTCCTATCCGGTCTCAGATACGCCGCGATACTCCAGGACGCTGCGGAGCCGAATGCAAGTGGGACGATGAGTCGGAAGCCGGTGTAGTAGATATCCTCAAAGATTGTTGCAGCAGTTGCGATAGGGAGGGAATAGAGGTTGTGGATCACGAGGTGAGAGGACGCGAAGTAGATGCCAGATAGAAAGAAGGAGCCTGTCAAGCCGATGGCTTGGGCTGTGCGTATAATGGAGGGTGTATCCATGATGAAAAGCTCTCTGACTTATTTGGTGTGAATGGTGTATACCGGCTTCGGGAAAGATTCCTAAGCACGAAATGTGTGTTTGATTGTTCGGGTGTTTTCGGTCGTTCGATGTCAATATAGTCTAGATTGATCCTCGCGTGAACTCTTGCTTGGCTATTGAGTGATGATTTTTGGTTGTTGTAATGTATGGGCGGAAACCTGATAATCTGTGCAGACTTAGATATATATCTATTATACCGACATGAATATGTAAGCAACGCGATCGCGGACGCGGCCTGGCACAGCTGTTCCTCGTTTCAGAAGCACTTGGCCAGATCAAGGCTAGCACACGGCAGAAGTTGTGCCATGCATGTTCTTTTGTTTCGGACAAATGTCTAGTCCACCAATTAAAAGTAGGCATATCGCCAGAGCCGATAAGGACACTTACGCTAATCTCATACGTCCGAAAGCTGATGATCCGTCATGATAAAGCTTGCAATGCTTGTTTACGTCCTTAGGGATGGGCCCTCTTGCATGTTGTGTCGCCGTTTAATTACTAAGATGGATGAGTATTGAGCGACAGGATGTATGACTAATTCGACTCAGCATGAAAACCAATTGTCTTACTGCTTCGTCCAAAGTATCTCTCTTCAAGGTGCTCCCAACGCATTGACCATGACCACTGGTAGTCCGTTTCGATGCTCAATGTTCCTGTTTCAGCACAAACTCAAATGTAATACTGGGTCTTGACACTCTGCATCAAAGGTTAGGCTGCAACTGCGATCTAACGACCACCACTTGACTCGAGCGTGTCAATGATCGACACGTATAACCAGCTAACCCAAGCTTGCTCGCTGAGTCGCGCTTCTTTGCACATCAGGATTCGAAGACTTTCCCTAACCACACTCTATCTTACGATTCGCACCATCCATAGAAAGATATCTGCTATCCTACCCGGATCTAAGGTCCCACCACAACATTCTCCACCTTTCGAGCGGACTGATCTACGGGAGCTTCAGAGCAGCAGCATTGTGTTCCTGCACAGTCAAGATCTAGTTCCTGGCAGGCTGAACCTGAGAACTCCACAGTGGAGCATGACAGACAGTCCTCAGGGACGGGGTTATGTTCAACACCCTCCACCAGGATCTTCTTACAACAACCTGATGAGGTATCAAGATCTAGTCTAGCAGATAGGTCCAGATGAAAAAGGTATTGATATTGTTGATTGTGGAAGCTTACTCGTACAGCGTAAAAAGAAACAAACACCCTGGCGCTGCTGCTATGTGAGGATGATCCTCTAATCCCCAACACCTGCGCCATGTTTGGTGCAGATTTCATCTACCTATAGGGCAATGACGGCCTAGTCTCTGACGAGATACCCTTCAATCAAGTTACATTGAGTACTCGCGTCAAACTTGTTTTCTGTTGTAATTATGGTACAGGCTATAGAGTGGAAGATTTAGAGATAGGGTGGGAGGCACGTATCGGCGGAATGATGGTGGAGGTTGTGCGTATGCATACGAGGATAGCTATTCGCGGACCTCGGCTATTTGTTTGTTCGCCTTTTTTATTATCTGGCCTGCCCTTGAAGATACGAAGCTCAGACTTCGATATTTGATCGATAGCCTAAGAACGAGAATCTCATTTTGTGGCCTCCGTGCGTTTTGTATGTGGTTACCGAAACTCATTTGCTTTGACCGGCAGGAATTAAGTCGGCCTTATTGGTTCCTCGAACTTTAGCACCGTTGGAGCTCGGCTCTCCGCATTCTCGGTTCCATGAGTGCGGGTGACGTCTGTTTACACGAGTCAGACCTCTCGAGGCTCGATTTGTGCGATGTTCCCTTTACCGAGGATGCGGCATGGAGGTCCTGCTGGCCGGTTCGCAGCTGGCAGCCGTCAGCTGTCGCTTCACAGACCATTTTCAAAATTATTTTCCATCTTGACCCCTTCTCGCCTCTAGTCGCGTGCTCTGAGCTCTTCAATACTCGAGATGCCAATCTTCAAGAGCCAACAACCTCCCATCAATGTGCCCTGGCACCTTCCGATTTGGACGTGGCTCTTCGACTCCGAATACTCACCACTACGGAAGCATGCTGCAACTGACGTAAAAGGCTACACCAATGCCGCGACCAAAGAGCACTTATCATATGCAGATGTCAAGACACACTCGACGCACCTCTCAACGGCGCTGAAGAAGAACTATGGCTTGCAGGAAGGACAGACCGTTTCCTTGTTCAGCCCGAACACTGTTTGGTACCCTGTTGCAATGTTCGGTACTCTGAGAGCTGGAGGTGTAGTTAGCGGTGCTAGCCCTGCATACGGTAAGCGAAGCGGACCCCGAGAATGGTGAATACTGACCCAAACTAGGTATCGACGAGATGACTTATGCGCTTCAGAAGGCAGAAAGCAAGATCTTGTTCACCGTCCCCTCCAGCATGAATATCGCGGCGGCCGCGGCTAAGAACGCCGGTATCCCCAAGGAACGTATTTTCCTCCTCGAAGGGCAGATGGACGGGTACAAGACAATGGCTGAACTACTGCTAGAAGGCATCGCGCATGGGGATGCTGGACAAATACCACAATACAAGCTGCCGCCGGGCAAGAAGAACAAGGACGTTTGTGGCTTCCTCAGTTTTTCGAGCGGAACAACAGGCCTGCCCAAAGCTGTGATGATCGCACATTCGAACGTGATTGCGCAGTGTTTGCAGATTGACCAGATCTCGCCGGAAACTCTTCGTCGCATTCTGGCCGTCCTCCCATTGTTCCACATCACAGGTCTTGTGCACCAGCTTCATTTACCGGTACTGCTCAATGCTAATGTTTACATGCTACCGAGCTTCACCATGGAATCTATGTACAAATGCGTGGAGGAATACCGACTGGAAGAAATGCTGCTCGTTCCTCCCATCCTGATCAGAATGGTCCGAGAGAAGGAGCTGCTCAAGAAGTACGACTTGAGCTGTCTGAGGCGGTTTTCGTCCGGCGCAGCACCACTTTCAGCGGAGATCCTCGAGTTGTTGCAACAGACCTTCCCACAAACAGCGACTGGGGACGCGAATACTGGATTCAAGCAAGGTTATGGCATGACAGAGTCTTGCTCGTGTATTACCGCACACCCGCCGGATAAGTATAACTACAAGTACGCATTTAGGGTTGGTACTATTGTGGCATCTACAGAGGTCAAGATCATTGACCCGGACACTGGGAAAGAGTGCGGGTTGAATGAGCCGGGTGAAATCTGCGCACGTGGACCACAGATTGTGATGGGCTATCTGAACAACGAGAAGGCTACCAGGGAGACATTCGACCAAGATGGATTCTTGCACACAGGCGATATTGGCAAAATCGACGAGGAAGGCTTGATCGCAATCGTTGATCGTGCAAAGGAGTTGATCAAAGTCAAGGGTGAACAGGTAAGTTCTACTGTATTCCGCATGGTGAGAAGCGTTTAACCGGTAAACCAGGTTGCTCCGGCCGAGCTTGAGGATCTCTTGCTAGGCCATCCAGATGTTGAAGATGTGGCGGCGCTCGGCGTCCCAGATGAATATGCTGGAGAACGACCGAAAGCGTACATTGTGCTTGAGAAAAGCAAGAGAGGCGATCCTCAGGGGACAGGCAAGAAGCTCATCAAATATGTCCAGGAGAAGAAGGTACGGCATAAATGGATTAAGGAGATTGAAATCGTCGATGAGATCCCAAAGAGCGCGTCGGGCAAGATTCTAAGAAGAGTACTCAGAGATATGGCAAAGAAGGGTACCCACGGCTTGGTAGTCAGAGATGATAACGCTCGAGCGAAGCTGTAGTGGGTTCCATCATAGATATGCTGGACGACGTGCAAATGCAATGCAAGCAACAAACTATCTTGTCCAACGCACTTATGATTTCGAGGTCCAAAGGCCGAGGACACTAAAGCGGATAGCCTGCAGATCTAGGTTAGGCTCCTCTCGGCATGGTTAAATTCCGTCGGCTTTAGGCCTCATTTGCGGCAGTCGACCGAGTTTTTTCTTACAAGTCCCTCTCGTATAGGATAGTGGGAGGTGGAGTTTGGACCACGACCGCTGTTTTCGAGATGATCATGCAATGCCACTCTTGGCTTACCATATGGTACCTGTAATGACCTGATTCTGCGGGCTTCATCGTACGCTCCCATTGTCAGAGCACATACCGACTCGACAGTCACCAAGATGCCGTGATACCCAAGCCGTCTCTGTCCTCCGTGTCTACTAGCACCAACGTCAACATCAAAGCAGGCCTCGAGGAGACGACGACTTTGTATCGTTACCTCAAGCTTAGGCAGCATGGGTGTACAACCCCAGGCGATCATCGTTGTAAGGTCAGCATAGCTATGCCATATCCCAGGCAATACACAGCTAAATCAGCATAGGCACGGTACGAGACTTGACCAAGCAGACAAGAACTGGCGTGCTACCGCTGAGCACCCCTACGATCCTCCCCTTTCTTACGGCGGCTGGATCCAGTGTCAGACTCTTGGTGCTCGGATTGGAAAAGAGCTACAGACACTGAACAGTCCAGCCATAGGCAGTCTACCGGAAAATGACGGCAATGGCTTGGAAAGGCCTCGACCGCGAAAGAGGAGGAAAATCGTGATACACAGTTCACCCTACAAGCGATGTATGCAGACCTCGATAGCCATTGCAGCGGGCCTCAAATATCCCGAACCAGAAAGACTTCGGCCCTTACCCATAGCATTTCAACGATCTTCGCTATCTAGTCCTCCTATTGGCCCCGATGGTCAGCGAGCACCTTCTGGTCTTCCCAACGAAGAAGCGCCTCGAAGTCAGCCAAATGGAAAACCGCAGCCGTACGACGAGAAATATGAAGTTAAGATTGATCCATGGATCGGTGAATGGTTGTCGACGAGCTACTTTGAGGATTCGGTGCCACCTCCATCTGGGAATTTGATTATTGCCAGGGCCAAAGAGACCTTAACAAGATCCGTCCAGGAAATCAGAGGTGCTGATTTGTCTGCGTTCGTTCCTGTTGCCGAGTCGCCCGCTGACGATGATGAGAATGAGAACGACAGTAGCAATAACAGTCTGGGTGAGAAGGGAGGTTTACGCGCCATGGCCGTCATTGGTCACTCGCTCGCCCATCGAAGCCGAGCAACCTCTTTTGGTCGAGATCTGGCTAACAACTCGAGGCCATTGTCGGTCGAAAAGCTGAGGCAGAGATCACGGACCACAACTTACAGCCCTCCACTACCCCAATACTCACTTGCGCCTCAGGATCCTATTCCAGCGGGTTATGTTGCGCATGCCCGGGATGCCTGCGTACAACCGAATCTACAATGGGACAGTGTAGCGATGGGCTGGGGTGACGGAGGCGGATATCCCGAAGAGTGGAGTGGCATGCATGTCAGATTCAGATTGGGACTTCAAAGGCTCCTTGCATACTACAAGGACCAGGAGACGCTTTCATCTGAAGGGAACGACGGCAGTGAGGACGATCCAGAGGAAGATCTCATTGTCGTGCTCGTGACACATCAAGCGGGTGCAAATGCCTTGATCCGTCTTATGACCGGAGCTCCAGCATTGCACGACATTGGTGTGGCGTCTCTTACACTTGCCGTGAGGAGGCCAGTGCTTAGGCGGCCGCCTTCTCTGGCCGGCACAAGTCATTCTCCCCTGGGATTTGGTCGAGAATCCAGGAGAAATTCCCGAAGGGGCTCACTTGATCTCGGCTTAGCCGACGAATTTGAGATGAGAATTATTGCTTCTACCGAGCATTTGAGGCATGGATCGAATCCGCTTGGACTGAACTCGCCTCGTTTAGGCCAAAGCCCTGCCCTGGCAGGTAGAAGAATGGTTGGTGGCGACAGCCTAGAGGGGTTTAGTATAGGTGATCCACTTGCCTGGCGATCAAGCAGTTCTGGCAGCCAGTTCTGGACCTCCAGTCAACGAAGACGAGCCTCTGATGTGCCCTCGAAGCCAGCTACTAACACTGGTCTGTGGGGCTCTCCTGCAATTCCAGCAACAGTACGAGAACCCGTCGATGAAGGTCTTGAGAATCTTCCACCTATGAGTCCGAAAAGTCGGCCAACTACACCTTCTGCAGACACAGATAGTATTCCTGAGAGCAAGCTGAGCTCTCCTACAAGATCTAGGAGTAACACGGTTCAGGGTATAGGGCTATGGGGAAGCAGCAATACCAGCTTAAATGCAATAACTGCTTCTGGTGAAGGCTCAATCAGTCGAGCAAGAAGTCCAGCAAAACGTACATGGGCAGCTGTCAGCAACTCGCCTTAACGCTCTGCAGCCTCGACAAGACCTCCTGGGCAGCGTCAGCGATCTGGGAGCTCATCACTATCAATATCAATTCCGCTTCCATTTTCACCACATCGGTCGTCGTCATCAAACCAGTAAGGTATTTCACGTTCAGCGGAAAGTTTGAAAATAGTTGTCAGATCCTCAAATTCTAGTTGCTAATCAAGCGAGAGTGTATTCCATAGTTTGCTTTGTCACTCCATACGAGGCTAGCAGGAACTTGGCGTTGCAGGTTACTGAGGTAAGGCTTGCTGAGCTCACTATGATCAAAGAGGAATCAACTATGGCAATTTTTCATAACCAATACATAGGCTGTGTACCTCACAACGTTAGCAAGGCTCGGCTGGGTTATCGACTACAGGGCAATGCAAAAGCTTCTGACGTGGCGTATGACCAGCCATGCGACGAACACAAGTTCGCCAAATGTATCGAACAACAGATATCCGTGCAATTGGTTGAGCTCCATGACAACCTTGAAGACCGTATCATCAATTTTGACTTGAGCTACAGGTTTGTCGTGGTCTTTGCATCCTTTGGAACACATCATTGGCCGGTCTTGGTAGGCATCACAGAAATGAAGCCAAATCGGATGCTGATCGACCAGAATAGTGCTATCGATACGAGTAAATGCAGTTACCTCTGCGAATACCTAACTAGTAGGGTTTCGTGTGCGAAGAAGCAAGCGGCGATGCTGTGAAGTCAGCCTTGACCATTATCAAAATATTTCGGCTGCAGCTGAGACCCCCTGGCTCACTTGATCTCGAGCTTGCGATTGGCCCCATGGGCGAGCATTTAGCGGATCCGACCCAGATAGCCCACTAATGCATGTCAGGGACGTGCATGTCCGTAGCGCGCTTGATCTTGAGCCCCAAAGACCGACAGGTCGCCTAAGTATACTCGACAGGCTATTTGCGCCCGAAGTGTCATACCTGCATGTACTCTGTCTAATGAGCAGTAATAAATGAGATCCAGCTCGTTTCACAACTTACTGATATCGCTGGCAAAGTAACCAGGACTTTCTCCTGCTCGTTCACGCTAGTGTTTTAGGCAATGGCAGACACAACCGAGTCGCACAGAGCGCCACCTCGACCATGGACACCAACTGAGCGACCTGGTGACGCGTCGTATGCGATACCGGTTGTCTACCATGGCGATCATCATATTGACTCAGACTCGGAAGCTTCCGAAGACGAGAAAGAAGCGTCCAATCCCCCACTATCGCCAAGCGGTATTGAAGTTGATATAGGTGACCGTGCTAAGGAGAAACCACAATCTCAACTGCTTTCCTCTGAGGCTGTCGAGAAGAGTATCAGCTCGTCGCCGGAATTGCAGTCCTACTTACCGTATAGAAACACGACTTCGCCGCCCGAAGCCGAGAGTAAACCTGAGATCAAGGTCGACAATCAGCCTGAAGGCAGGCCCACAAGCAAACACGGTAGGGCCGAGAGCAAAGATGATCTTCCTTCTGTAGTAGGTCGGTCTTCAAAGCAGATTAAGATCCTCCTAATCAACCCGAACTCGACGAAGTCTATGACGGATCGATGTCTCCAATCATTAACAGAGACGCTACCCGCTGGTGTCACCGTGTATGGTTTCACGGCCTCGAGACCAAGCCCGACAGCGATAGAATCAATCACGGACGCTATAATGTCAACAGCAGCCTGCACAAAGGCAATCCTACCGATTGCGTCCAATTATGACGCCTTTCTCGTGGCATGTTTTAGCCACCATCCTCTTATTGATGCCTTACGAGAACAGCTCATGCAACCTGTGGTTGGGATTTTGGAGGCAAGTCTATATGCCTCACGGATGTGCGGCTCGAAATTTGGCATCTTGACTCCTGGTATACGGTCAATGCATCTGGTCGACGCCTCGGTCAAAAATGAATATGGTTTAGGTCAATTTTCAGTCGGAAGTGAATCTGTGCGGGTGGGTGCTCTGGAGCTCGAGTCTTTGCCAGAAGAGGTTCTTGGCGAGAGACTCTCCATGGCAGCAATGAAACTACAAGTTCGAGGAGCTGAGTGCATCGCTCTTGGCTGTGCAGGCATGACTGACTTGAAAGAGGCTTGCCAGGAGGCTGTCGGTATGCACGACCGAGTAGCAATGGTGATCGACGGTGTTCCAATGGGCATTCACTTTTTGATTGGCTTGGTAAGAGAGGGCCTGGGTACTGCAAAGGGTGGGGCGTATAACATAAACAGCGGTCACAAAGCATTAAGGAAACCAGAAAGCTAAGAAGCTTCGCAAGAAGAAATCGATTTTCGAGAGGCTGTGGTATCGAAAACAGCGACCACAAAGTATCGACAAATATAGCAGATAACTGAGAAACCTCAAGACCCAAGAACAAGCACACGGTGTGCAAGTTTACCAAAAC
Source organism: Neophaeococcomyces mojaviensis (assembly GCA_030247915.1). Taxonomy (NCBI): domain Eukaryota; kingdom Fungi; phylum Ascomycota; class Eurotiomycetes; order Chaetothyriales; genus Neophaeococcomyces; species Neophaeococcomyces mojaviensis. Next base: position 38,397 of record JAPDRQ010000156.1, read on the forward strand.
ATGACGGAAAGAGAGACTCATCTTGTGCCATGAGTGACGGTTTTCTCTCACGACTTTCACAACAAGAATTTGCAGCGTCCTCACAACAAGACCAAGTGTGGTTTCTTTAGACACCTTTCCAGACCAGGCATATTTCTCCCTGCTTTCGCATTCTCGGGACCTGTTCCAAGTATGTCGGCCAGCTGCAGTGACGCCGCTCGGCATCCTCACTATTTAGACAAGTCTACCAAGATCTTCACATGTTTCTCCTTCTGATTGATTAAAGGCATAAAACCATCTTCAACAACCCGGTCTATAGCAATCCTGCTGGTTATCATCGCCTCAGGCTTCATGGTATTTTTACCCAAAGCCTCAATCACTGCTTGGTAGTCTTTCTTTTGGTAACCGAGAACTGTCTTGGTCAGCGCATTTTCAACAGGCCGAGGGATTACGTACCTGCTGAATACTTCTTCTCACCAAAGACGAGGTTGTTGGGGTGGAACGGCACCTCCTTTTCCCAAATCGCAACATTAACAACTCTTCCTTGAGCTCGAACCGCTAGACAAGCAGTTTTAATACTTGCGGCGACGCCAGCACAATCCAGGGCTATTTGAGGTCCACGACCTCCAGTCAGCTCTTTGGCCTTCGCAACGACATCTTCGTGTCGAGGGTCAAAGATATGAGTGGCACCAAAGTGCTTCGCAAAGTTCTGTCGTTCTTTGGCGACCTCTGCAACTATGATATATCTTGCACCACGAGCCTTCAGGCACTGTATGACTCCGAGGCCAATAGGTCCCGCTCCTAGTACTAAGGCATCATCTCCCTCCGCGACCTGCGATGCATCAACAGCGTGCCAAGCCACGGCCAGCGGCTCAACCAGCGCTTGTTCGTCAGCACGACCTTGCGTTGGATTGTCACCTCACTTACCTCCAACATCAAGATCAATATGATCTGGAAGCTTGAACACAAAATCTCCTCCAACACAAACAGCATCGCTCAACCCGCCTCCACCGCCTGACAATCCAACGAAGCCAGCCTTATCGCAGCAGTTGATAAAACCATCCTGACAAGCGCCGCATTCAAAGCAAGCAACTGTTGGCTGAACAGCAACCTTGTCTCCAACTTTCACGTTTTTGTTTGTTACCTTAGAGCCAATCTTGATCACTGTTCCAGAAAACTCGTGGCCAATGACAACAGGCATAGACTCCCCGGTTACTGGATGAGGTGCTTCTTTACTTGGGATAAATGTTGGCGTATAGTATTCGTGTAGATCAGTTCCTGCAGCGGTCGTTAAGCTTGAGAATGCAATGAGCGTATCTGCTCACGCACCACAAATGCCAACAAAAGCTGGCTTCACCTTGATCTGATCTTCTCCACACTTCGGTTCTGGCACATCATGCTCAACACGCAGGTCTTCGGCTCCATGGTATCGAAGTGCACGCATTCTGAGATTGATTTTGTCTGAATTCGGGTCGAACGGATTTCAGATCAATATTCCGTCGTCCCAGCAATGAGGACCGCCTTAAGTAATCAAGCCGGCCATATGGCTTCCCATGCGGGGACTCCAACTTCGAGGACGTTCAAGGAGCGACTGAGGGGTCAAATCACGCATTCACGTGCGCCGAATGCCCGAAATCTTGTCTCCATAGACAGGATCTTGGTATTCTGCTCGCTCAGTTGGTTAACACAAGCAATGGAAGACAGATCACAATTCACCACGTTTGACAGTCTCAAATACTTGTGGACCACCCTCGGCTTGCCGGAAGATGTCCTCAACAGCTTGCAGCTCCAAGGTGGAGATGCCGTTGCGGTACCATCATCGTTCAAGATAGGTCATCTAGCTCAATCTTCGATCGCTCTTAGCGGACTTGTTGCAGCTCTGATACATTCTCATCGAAATGGCACTACGGTGCCGAAAGTGATTGTTGGCAGGCAGCACGCAGCCGCCGAGTTTCAATCCGAGAAGCTTTACCTTTTGAACGGTGAGAGGTCACAACCGCCATGGGGCATAATTAGCGGCCTGCACCAATCTTCTGATGGTTATATTCGATGTCACGATAGCTTTCAGCACCACCGCAACGCTGCTCTTCAGCTGCTCGGCTGCTCGGCCACGGCGACGAAGGCGCAGTTCGCTGAAAAGGTCAAGTTGTGGAGGTCTCTTGATCTCGAAACTGCTGCTGTCGACAACGGAGCTGTCATCTTCGCATTGAGAAGTGATGCAGAATGGGATGTTACACCACAAGCGCGGGCTGTCCAACAGTTCCCAATTACAATTACGAAAGTGGCAGATTCAGCACCAGGGCTTCCCGACCGATTTACCAGGGATAATTCAAAATGCCTGCGTGATCTTCGTGTCTTGGAAATGTCTAGGGTCATAGCTGCGCCTGTCGCCGGAAAAACTCTTGCTGCTCACGGCGCAGACGTTCTTTGGATCACTAGCCCGAATTTGCCTGACCTGCCTGACTTAGACAAGGACTTCGGACGTGGCAAGCGAACCGCTCAGCTCGATCTGAACAATACAGACAACTTGCAGCAACTGCGAGAACTCCTGCAAGAGGCCGATGTATTCTTGCAAAGCTACCGGCCTGGAAGTTTGGCTGCGAAGGGACTCTCGATCGAGGAATTGCTCAAGGACAGGGACGGCAAAGCGCTGATATACGCAAGTTTGCCAGCATGGGGAACAGAAGGACCTTGGGCAGGTCGAAGAGGGTTTGACTCCATGGTCCAGACCGCTTCTGGTATGAATGTCTCCGAAGCCAGGCATCACGGGAAGGGTGAGGTTGCTCGACCGATGCCTTGTCAGGCTCTTGATCACGGCGCTGGATATTTGCTTGCTTCTGGAATCATGACTGCACTGTACCGACAAGCGAATGAAGGCGGATCCTACCAAGTCAGCGTCAGTCTGGCCAGTGTGATGCAATACCTGAAAAGTCTTGGACAGTACGAAGATGGAACCGGGTTCAGATGCAAAAGGTACGACAGGTTCGAAGACGTGCCCGCTGAATTCATGGAAACTCGCGATTGTGCTTTTGGAAGATTAGAATCCATTAAGCATTCTGTTCGAATCGATGGTGTTGATGTTAGCTGGGAACATATGCCGAAGCCTCTTGGGTCCGATGAGGCAGTCTGGCTTTGAATTGGATCGGAAAGACCAGCCAGGAATGCATTAGGTATCCGAATTGATGATGGAGCTAACAGGCCTGGGAAGTCTCCAATTCAGGCTAAATTCCTCCGCCCCGCAATTCAGTACAAAAGTCAGAAGTCCAGCATCAAGGAACCCCAAACCGCCAAACAGAAAGATCTTACAACACTCTCGCGCTCTTTTCTAGCTGGCATCATGGACAAGCCTCTTGTTGACCACATCTATACTGCAGACCCCTCAGCACATGTATTTGAAGGCAAGATATATGTCTATCCATCGCATGACCGGGAGACGGACATCAAATTCAACGACAATGGCGATCAATATGACATGGTCGACTATCATGTACTATCACTAGAAGATGTCGGCAAACGGCCAGCGACTGACCACGGAGTTGCTCTTTCTGCACAAGACATTCCTTGGGTGTCTAAGCAGACGTGGGCACCTGATGCTCTTCAAAATCCTCACACCAAGAAATATCAGCTGTATTTTCCAGCACGAGATAAGGAGGGCATCTTCAGGATCGGTGTCGCAACATCAGACAAACCAGAAGGACCTTTCAAGCCTGAACCCGAACCAATCAAAGGAAGCTTCAGCATAGATCCGTGCTCTTTCGTGGACGATGACGAGTCGAGGTCAGCATACCTGTACTTCGGCGGAATCTGGGGTGGGCAACTGCAATGTTGGTCTCAAAGCGTTGATGGTACCATGTCCTTTGATGAGTCCAGATCTGGACCACAAGAGCCATCTGGTCCTAACGTACTTGCGCTGTTCGCGAAGGTTGGCAAACTGCAACCTCCGAACTTGTTGGAATTCTCGCCGCCGCCGCAAGACATACAGATCCTTGACCCCAAAACCATGAAACCATTGCTTGCAGATGATCATGACAGGCGTTTCTTCGAGGCACCATGGATGCACAAACATCAGGGGAAATACTACTTTTCATATTCGACCGGTGATACGCACAACATCTGCTACTCGGTCGGCGAATCGCCGCTAGGGCCATTCGTATTTGGAGGCACGATCCTGAAAGAGGAGCATGTCACTGGATGGACAACACATCATAGTATTGTTGAAGTGCCGAGAGGAAAACTGACTGGTGAGGATGAGAAGGCGAGCGGATCTCGATGGTACCTGTTCTACCATGATTGTGAATTAAGTAAAGGTGTTGATCATTTGAGAAATGTCAAGGTCAGAGAAGTCATGTATGATAATGACGGCAACATTTCGTTGGCCTGAAGCTTGTGGCAGGTCTTATTAGGCTGGAATCAAATAGGACTTTCGAAGCGGGCTTGGCACGACTTCAATCGTGATTGGCACTAAATTTAGTGTATTCTACAACTTGTCCAAGAATCTACGTTGGACTGCGATGACTGATGACTACTGATACGGGCTCTTGCGAACTGACAAGTCGATGCCCACTGGCCCGTCTGCGTCCCTCTTCGTAAAGCGATACCACAAGAGCCTCCTTGAAGTTCACCCTAACACCAGCTGAACGAGCTGAAAGTTTCATGAACGCCACCAAATTTAATAGCACTAAGCGATCCAATCAACGCACCAATAACTGATTTAGGACGTGTTCTAGATGAGCCTTCGTGACCCTTCTCCGTTGATGCCTTCAATTCAGCGCAGTTATTTCAAGCCTCCCCATCTTTACACGGCCCGGACCATGTGCCATCTATCGCAAATGGGACACAACACCTCCACAATCCTGTACACCGGTGTGCAATTTCTGGTATAGCTAGATTCTAGTCAATGCATCTCTCCTAAACTTTGTGCGCTCGAGCGTACTATTCGAGGTCTTGCTACAGCTGATGTAAATATTAAGGAGATCTTCGCCGTGACTGATTGCTTGTTTTTTTTTTTCGGTTTCCTTTGCCCATCGTACTTTCTGCTCCGCAGTAGTAAAGTCGTTCATTTTCAATATGTCACAATTCTCTAACATGGTTTCTTCTTCGAGGACAAGTGAGTATGTTGTTGTTCCTGATGCGGATAAGAGGAACGGTGTTACTGCTACCACGGCCGAGGTGGAAATGGACGACTTGAGCTCGAACGAGAGGCGGCACGTTGTCAGCGATACCGATTCTGCTCATTCATGGCAACCGGGTTTTTGGAGGCAGTTCCCTTGGTTGGGTCTTGGCTGTCTTCTTGGATCGCTTCTCTTGACATTTGCAGCTTTGGGTGTTTTGCTCGCGTCCAATGGAAAGGCTGTTTCACAATGGAGCAAGACGATCGCCCCCAACGTCATCCTTTCGCTTCTCACCAGCGGTGCTTCAGTCTGTATAGCGTTAGCAGTGTCAGAAGGAATTTGCATCGCATGGTGGCGTCGATCACTCAGGGGTGCCAGTATTGAAGAGCTGCATCACTCATGGTCCTTCGGATCCAGTTTCGGCTCTATACTGTTTGGTTACAGGTTCTTCAATATCTGTGCTCTTGCTGCACTGGTCACCAAGTTCACCATCATCGACGCCGTCTTGTTCCAGCGATCCACAACGACCTATGTTGCTCTTGGTCCGAAAGGTTCAGTTGGTATCTCGACATATCCAACGAAGTATTTACCGACCACAGGAGATCTTAATGACTATGCCAATGACACGCGAATCCTGGCTCATGGTTTCACATACGATGTTGCCACCTGGGTCAATTCTGCTGTGGGTAGTGTGTACTCGACTTATGGCTTTGTCGAATGTGAGGGAATTTGTTTCGTGGAGGTACCTGTACCTGGTTATATGGTAACCTGCAGCAATACGACGCAATTAGTAGATCCTATTGCTGCTGCCATTGCGAGACAAAACGATAGCGCCAAGGAAGTTAAATCTCAGTTCAATCTTTTCGACGTCAACTTCAACATCAATTTTGAACACAAAAACAGCTCCTACCACTGGATAGGAATGAACCTCACAAGCTACACGATGTTGGATTTGGATCCATCAGACCCCAAAGCACGCTGTCCAGGTGAATTGGTCACGCAGACTTGCGAACTGAGGCCTGCCTTGCTATCATATCCCATCTACATGCAGTTCACCAACATCACAAGCAAAGGCCGAAACAACCACCTGTCAAAGATCGATGTATACATTGGAGATTTCGATGACACTAATGGCACATACGTAGGCCTTTCTCCTTTCGACTATGATCACAAACAAATTCCCGGCTTCAAATTTCTGAACTGGACCACATTCTCATCAGTGGCTCCTGGCCCTCTCAGCGAGACAATCAACGGTGGCATCATGGCTGCTCTCAGAAACCAGTACAAGAGCAGGGCGTACATCACAACCTCTTCGCTTGGTGGAGACAACTGGACACTTTCAACCGAGAATCAGCTTGCGGGCATACACGAAGATTCCCCGCTTCTCACAGGCTACGAAGCAGCGGACTGGTATTGTCCTTATTCCTACATCAATCCGATCGACACAATCGTTAGTGGTCTGAACACTCTGACGTTCATCACTGCCGACGATCTATGGAATCGCAAAGCATATACCGATAGCACTGACGTGTGGAATGACACTAGAATAGAGGCATATATAAATGACAACGTGGAATATGTCCAAGCCCTCCAATACAAGAGTGAAGTCCACTACTCAACCAACATTGCCTACATGGTCGCTGCTGTTGTGTCATCATTTGTGTGTGTGGCATGTGTTCTTCCGGCATTCTGGGGGTGGTGGGAGCTTGGACGAAAGGTCACGCTCAATCCAATTGAGGTTGCGAATGCTTTCCAAGCGCCTGTACTTGCGGCAGTGCACTCCGGAACTGGACATGCGGATGACGTTATAAAGGCTGCGGGAGGTCAGATGGTGAGGTATGAGGAGGTATACGATGAGAAGTGTGGGAAGAAGTATACTTTTGTTGTTCGCTAGCATTTTATCATTTTCTTTACGACCTTTAGCGCTGAAAATGCTTGGTTCATTAAGTTTATCAATTTTATTCTCTTTCATCTTCTTCTATTGATCCTTTGAGGACGTATCAACTCTCAGTGGGTAGCCGTCACCGAAAAGCACCTGTTTAAACCATACATATAGTCGTCGCAGTCAACCGCCAAGGTAATCGCAGTACTGGCAGCTTTCTGTAAGGGCGTTACTTTCGCTATGACAACAATAGTCGCTGATGCTTTCTTGATATTGTGCTTGTATCCATGGCTTAGCCAAAGCTGCTAAGGCTAAGAGCTAGTACATTATGGCTCAGAGTTTTGGCAGAGCAAATTTGATTGTTTCCAAAAATCCTCATCGTCGCAGCCCGAGTGGCTTTCATGAAGCCACGAGTCAATGCACTTGGGCGCTCGGCCACGTATCCGTGCTATATGGTGATACAGAGAAGTGGTTGGGTTCGTATACATGCTATAGTTGTTCAGCTCGTACCAGCTGTTTCGCCTGACAAACAACAATAACGAGCTACGAGGGAGCTGAACTCTTTAAAAGACGATCTGACTATAGTGAATACAATAAGCGCAATGGTTTATAAGTATCGATACTTTCTAGAACAAGATAAATCAGTTGTAATATTAGCTAAGATAAATGCTACATAGCCTATATATAGGCTAATAGTGTCTAGACTCTTCTTGTTCATTAATCATACTATATATCTTTAAGAATTTGTGTTTCTACTTCCTATTTATTTTTATTCTCTCTGTTGCCTTATTACTACCTATTCTAAAATTTTAGGGGATAAGTTATCTATAACTAGACTAATAGATAAACAGTTTAAGTAGTATTACGATAATAACTATTTCAGTAATAGTTAGTCTTATTTAATTCTATAAGTTTTACTTATACTAATCTAGTCCTAGATAAACGGTGTAGAGTAGTATTACGGGTCAGGCGAGGTCAAGCCGTCTTACGACCGCCTCACCTGAAATATGAAAGGTCAGGCGAGATCGCTAAGCCATAAGGGCTGCGACCTTCCCCGATTAGGAAATACTTAGTATAATAGTGCACTAGTATATTAGGACAGTCTATATACCAAAGAACCATTAAACTAATATACTAAGATAAGACTTCCTAATCAGGACTATAGCTACGAGTATATAGATACGAGTTTCCTTTATAGTATTCTATAGTTCTATAATTAATCTAAGTTATACTAATACCCCTATACTTATACCGTTCGTACTATCCACCTATTATATAAGTAAACTAACCACTAAGGTTCTACTTATACTATTACTAGTCCTATAGAGGTAAGCCTTATAATATTTTAATTACTACTCTTATAGCGTATAGGTTAGGACCTTATAAATATAAATAAATTTAAGTCTATTTAGGCTATTAATTTATTAACTCGATCTTAATTATTAAATTAAATATTTTTAAGAATTACTAATAGCTTTAGATTACTTATATTCAAATTGGAAGGTAGCGGTAGGCAGATAGTAAGTGAATGACTTATTATTATTCTATATACGCGTCGATAGTCCCTATATATATGCACCTATAACAGGGATAAATGAATGGCTGGCCCCTATAGGGGGTACGAAATAGAGAGGTTGGTTAAGTGGCAGGGAGCCACTAAACTAACTGGCTCTACTGGTGGACTAACTGGTTCACCCTAGGTTGGACTTGCCCCTTTTATGGTTGCTATTCTTAATATACCCCCTTACCTGGTATAGGGGTATATCTCCATTTGATAAAAGAAATGGTGGATACCTTTGTGAGAGATACTAAGACTTGGTTTACTATACTGCGTAGTGTATTGGTTACGGGTTCGAATCCCGTCGTTGGTGTTGTTTTAGTATTTTGACCGTGGGTTACGCTAATTTTAGTGCCGAGAGCGTGTATTTTGGACTGTGTATTGCGTTATATTAGCGCTAAGTGCGCTAAGCCTATAATAATCGGGCTGTACCCTTATATATTTATTGTCTGAAAATGTGGTTAACTTTCGACCCTAAATATTTATTAGGTTAAACCCCTAGTGGTGTAATAGTTTAGTGGTTTGATCGATGTCTGACGTTACTTAACTATACTAACTTAGGTAACTATTAAGGGCCTTTACTAGGATATAATAGTCTAGGTGGAGGGGTAGGGTTGTTACTACTAAGTGGTTAATACCCTGGTCATCGGTATTATGATACAGGGTTTAATTTGTTTATTTATACCGGTGGCCCTTGGAGTAATCTAGTGGACCAAATTCTACCTGCCTATAAGGTAGGTCTATTGGGTTCTCTTTTTGTCGTTTTGGAGGTCTATAAGACCTATATTTTTAATAAAGTTGGTCCATTTTGGTCCTGGTATTGCCTTTGTTAGGTAGTTAGTTAGTTGGTCTTTGGTATTGAGGTAAACTAGGTTTATTTCCCCTTTCTGGACTAGTTAGCGTACGTAGTAGTATTGGATATCGATATACTTAGTCCTATAATGGTGCCTTAGATTCTTAGCTAGCTATATAGCTGATTAGCTATCCGTATAGAGTAGTTCTGAGTGCTTTATTAGTTAAAGGAAGGGTATAAATATACCTATAGCCCTTATATATTGTTGTTCTTTTATAGCCTCTTTAAGGGCTATATATTCAGCTTCGCAGCTACTAAGGGCGATCGTTTTTTATAATTTTAAGTTCTAGGCCAGGGGGCTATCCCTAAATAGGTAAATATACCCTGTAGTCGACCTCCTTATCCCTATATCACCCCCCTAATTTATGTTATAGTAGTTAATAAGTGTAGGAGTTATAGAGTAGTAAAATAGGCCTAAGACCGAGTAGGTTACTAAATATTTTTATAGCTTTTCTAGGGTAGTAAAGTACTCTGGACCTGGATTTACTATATATTATAAAAGTAGGCTTATAGTATAGGCTATATTAGGTCTTATTTTAGTAGTAAGGTAAAGGATTAACCCTACCTTTTACTGGTATTAATTTATTAGTCTCGGGTCTTATTATTTCTTATAAGGACTTATTTTTTAATCTATAACCGCTAATATAGCGCTCCCTTAGGTAGGCTTAATATTAGGTCTATATTTATCTAGGATTTTTTTAGTATAGTTATCTTAGTATAGTCTTATAGCCTTTTTATCTCTATTACGCTTTAATTTAATACCTAAGAAGGTCTATATCTCCTCTAGGTCTTTAAGGGTAACCTAGCTATTTAGTTAGTTATATACCTCTATAATACGATTTATCGCTAGTAAAATAGCGAATATATTATCTATATAGGTTATTAGAATAATAGGGGTCCCTATATTTAAGATATATACCGATTAGTTAATCTCTAAAGGTAATAGACTAATCCTTATAACTATTTCCCTTAAGGTATACTCCTATTCCCTTACCGATTACTTTAGCTCGTATAGGGCCTTATTTAGATAGTAAACGAGGTATTCTTACTCCTAGACCTCGAAACCAGTTAGTTAGTTTATATATATTTCTTCCTTAATTTTAGCGTTTAAAAAGGCTGATTTAATATCCTATTAGTATATTTCCTAGTTATATAATACTATAAGGGCTAGAATATATCTATAAACGACTAGGTTAACTATATTAGCGTATATTTCGTTAAAATTTATACCTAGTTATTACCTAAAGCCCTTTACGACCTAATAGGATTTATAGATAGGCTCTTACAGTATTTCTTTTACTATATTTACCTATCTACTTAGAATAACCTTCTTATTTAATAGTAGGGACACTAAATTCTAGGTGTTTTATCGTTATAGTTCGGTTAGTTCGATTTCTATAACCTTTAGCTATTTATAGGATTCTAGGGACTTTATAGCCTCCTTATAGGTGGCTAAACCACTTATAGTAGGCAGGGCAGTCTCTATTTTAATATCTTAGTTCGCGTATTAGCGTAATTAGCTAATTAGATCGGAATATAGGCTTTCTTTAATTAATTAAATAATTAGTTAAACGTTTAGGGAATTATTTAATAGATCGTAGTGGTCCAGTTAGTTAAGTAGATTTCTAATCTCGAGTTAGATATCCTCTTTTTCGACTAGTTAGTCGACTAGTTAATCTACTAGTTCGTTAATAACTAGTTAATTCTAGTTATTTTAGTCGTTATAGAACTTACCTTCTAGAATATAAATATCGCGTACCTAGATCGTTTTTTTAGTCGCTAGTTTTACTAGCTTATACTAGTTATAGCCGTAGCCTACTAGTATATAGGGTTTTATCCTTAGGTCGAGCTTCTTTTTACTAATTTCTAGTATTACTTTATAGGTAATAGAGCCCCAGATTTAAATATTTGATATATCTAGTTTTTAGCTTATTTTTACCTTATATAGGGTTATATACCCTATAGAGCTATTAGAAGTTCTATTATATAGGTATAAGGCCGCCGATACGACCTCTCTCTAATATACCTTAGATAGTTTCGCCTTTATAAGTATTACTTAAACTTTTTTAATAATTATATAATTAAGCCTCTCGCTTATATTATTTTATATCGGGGTATATAGGGCCGAGTAAGTATCTATAATACCTTATTTTAGATATAGGTCTTAGAAGTCCTTAGATTTATATTTATAGGCGTTATTAGTATATAATCGTTTAACTCTTAGGCTAATTTATCTTTCTTCTTATATCTATTAGGCTTTATATATATTAAATACCTAGTCTTTAGTACGTAATAGTATTATATTAATATACCTAGTTTTATCGTTTATAAACGAAGTAAAATACTTATTTTTAGCCTAAGTTTAGGGGCTAATTAGCCCGTAAATATCGTTATATACCTTTTCTAGGTAATCTATAGCTCTCTAGGGGCTCTATTAACTAATTTTTATAGTTATTTTTATCTAAATATAGATCTCGTAGTTCTTATATTTAATAAGGCCTCTAGGTAGTATTTTATACTCGGCTGTAGCTCTAGATAAGGCTTCTAGGGTATTTTAGTTAATATAATCTATTCTTTAGTACTAGTTCACCTTCGCTATTAATATATAAGTTATAAGGAAAAGCTATAGCGGGATAGTGTCACTCCGCAAAAGTGTAATTACACCCACGAAATGTGGTGTTTCCATCTAAATACTTAACACGCCCCCGGAAGCGCCACCGTTCCGTGCTGTATATTTTGTCTTCGGTAGGCTGACTAGGCCTACTCGCTCAGACTGGTATCTCGATATATGCTTATTTAGCAGTACATTCTTTTAATGATTCGAACACCCCACTGTTTTATTACGTACTTAATCTAGCGGTGTAGTAGTACGTCGCACTACCGTTGCGCCAACCTCTGTTGCTACTATATGAGGAAAAGCTACAGCGGGACAGTGTCACTCCGTAAAAGTGTAATTGCACCCATGAAATGTGGTGTTTCTATCTAAATACTCAACATAAGTAGTTTTAACTAGTTAGTCTTCTTAAACTAGTTAGTCGCCTTTCTTAACGCGAGTATAAATTAGAGTAAGGTTATTCTTATATACTCTATAGGTAAGTATCTTATTTTAATAATAGAGGGTGCAGCCCTCTCTTTTCGTCGTTATTTCTACTCCCTTTTGGACCAGTTGGCCTTATAATAGTAGGTTAATCTTAAATTCGAGTACGTATAATACCCTTTTTAGGATAATCGGCTAACTAGTTAACTTTAGTTATAATTTAACTTCTTTATACTATTTAACCTTAATTACCTTATTATCTCCCTATTTTAGGGATATATTATAAGGCTATAGCCTTTAGAATAGTCTCTTATAGGTACTAATATAGCTAATAGCGGCGCTATTTAGATACTAAGTGCTTATATCCTCCGAGATAGAGGAATAAAGGGTAATCTCTTCTTCGGTTATATATACCTCTTTCTAGGGTTTATTTAGCTCTTTTACCTTTTTAGGTATTAGATAAGAATATTTTACCTAGTATTTCTAAAACGGGTGTCTTTCCTTCTTATAGTAGGGATATTTAGGTCTCTAGGGCCTATTTTAGGTTATTATAGCTATCTTATCTGGTTATATTTAGGCCTAGCGGCGTCTAGATTCGTTAGCTAGTTAACTTAATAGAGTAATAGGTTAATATCGTTATTCTAAGATCGATAGGTTTAGCTAATTATAGCTACTATATTTTCCTATTTCGGATTAAGATTTAAGAGGGTATAAGCTGTAATTATCTTATTTAGTATAGTAAGCTACTTTACGACTAATTCGTTTATTAAACGTCGAATTTTAGTAAGATAGGCTTTTATTAAACTATTATAGCGTGCTAAAGTAGTTAAAAATAGCTCTCTACTAAGTAGGAATTCGGAGCTGAAACTAATTAGTTTATATAGAGCCTTTAGGCGTACCTATAGCGTATATATATCGTTAATATTACGCGTTTATAGTAGGGATCCGTCCTCTAATATTAGCTATATTAGGGATACTACCTAGTATAATTAGATCTCTCTATTAGTTAGATAGGTCTAGTATTCTCCTTATAGTACTTAATAATCTTATTAAGCTTTTACCTAGGCTAGCTCTATTAAGTTTAGATTTAGGTTTACTAGTTAAGATAATGAACCAGTTACCTACCCTATAACTTCGATATAGCCCTTCTAGGTTAATACTACTAATACTCGTATTAACTATATATCCTAATTAACTAATCCCTTCAGTTTAGGGAATTTATAGCTGAAGGAGTCTATTTTTAGGCGGTATCGGTGCCTATAAACCGGAAGTATTTAGGTAAGATATTGCCTAAAAGATTAGCTTTACCGGGCTTATAACCTGTTTAAATTAGAAAATAGCGGTAGGTAGATAGTAAGTAAATGACTTATTATTGTTCTATATACGCGCCGATAGTCCCTATATATATACACCTATAACAGGGATAAATGAATAGCTGGCCCCTATAGGGGGTACGAAATAGAGAGGTTAGTTAAGTAGTAGGGAGCTACTAAACTAACTAGCTCTACTAGTGGACTAACTAGTCCACCCTAGGTTAGACCTACCCCTTTTAGGGTTACTATTCTTAATAGTTACTATTCTTAATATAATAAGTATTAATATAAATAAATAAGATAGTCTTAGATATATTAATAATAAATATTAAAAATAGTAACCCTAAAAGGGGCAAGTCTAACCTAGGGTGGACCAGTTGGTCCACCAGTAGAGTCAATTAGTTTAGTAGCTCCCTGCCACTTAACTAACCTCTCTATTTCGTACCCCCTATAGGGGCCAGCTATTCATTTATCCCTATTATAGGTGCATATATATAGGGACTATCGGCGCGTATATAGAATAATAATAAGTCATTTACTTACTATCTACCTACCGCTACCTTCTAATTTAAATAATAAAACTAAAATTAGTATAGCTAAGAACTTTTTTTCTTTTTTTACTTTAAAAATAAATATCGTAAATATTTATAAGATAATTAAAAAACTTTATTTTATTTATTATTATAAGGTTTTCTTAATATTAAGAATAAGGGTATACTTATAATTCCTAATAAAGTATATAGTCTTAAAAATAGCGCTTCTATATCGTAGAGTTAATATATTAGTAGAAATCCTTATTATTTAGATATACTAAATATAGTACTAGTCGTACTAGATTATAACGAAATACTACTATAGAATATTTAAGAGGTAGGTTTTGTATATATATCTTAATATACTTCTACTACGATCTCTAATCATTACACTACTAAAAGTATAAGAAGTAGAACTCGGTAAAGCCACTAGTATGACTAATCGATATACTATAGTGACTCCCTATATTAATAAAGTGTCTCCTCGAGTACTAACGATGACTTAATAGGCGTTAGGTGCTGCTTCTACGTTCCGGAAGTGACTCATTTACGGCGGGTAATTGTGAATTACAGATGTTGTAGTAGGCCGGAACTCGGTAGATTTTAGACTTTTTACATCATGCTTTCCTTGTTCATAGGTATTAACCTTATCGAATAGATTTCTCTCTAAGATAATAGGTAACGTAGCCTACCGACGAGTCATATTAGGAATCGTATCTAGAATATGTCTTAACGATAATGGTTCGGCGACCGAGAGAGACCTATTTAAAGGATGCGAACTTAACGAGCGGTAAAAGCGTCGCATTAGATGTTGTCGGCGTTCTAACCCGGTCCCGTGGTCGAGTCAGCCTATAATGACATTGATCTTTCTGTTCACGGACACTACTAACACTATGCTTTAATCACTAGAGCCGTTGAGTAACAACTTATACACCACGTGGCCAACGTTAACGACCTTAAGATGAGACGGTCTATTCTTCGAAACCTGAAAAGGCGTAATTAGGGAGGTATACTAGATTTGGCTTCCTGCTCCGTTAGATCCATAACAAAATTGGTCATCTTAACGAGTTAAAGTTACAAACTATGTCCCGTATGTATTAGATCTCTATCCAGGAAGTGGGATGCTAGATAGAGCAGATACCGATGAAGTAGCCAGCATCCGAGATTCACATTGACTTGCATGGGGAGTTTGTTATGCAAGTCATAGAAGCATACTGACGTAGTGCTTTTCTGTCACCCATAAAAATGTATCACTCTTACTCGCCCATTTTCTCACCCACATGCAAGTGAGTTCCTCAACTTTGGTACCTACAGGTCCTTATCGAGATCCGACGCAGGAACCGGACGAACATGCAGAACCGGCAGGGCACTAAGGAGGATAAGCTGACAGGAATCGCAGTGCACGAGACACTTACCGGGTTTCCACATTTGCCGCAGTTGCTTCTGGACTCACTTCTCTCTCCAATTTCGTATTACAGCCAAGTGCAAAATCGGCGTCCTCAAGATAACGAAGAAGCTTGTAGGAAAGATGATGGTCTAGCTCCACCACAATTCATGCTTACCTTGTACAGGAAACGCCTGAAACACTCTCCTAACCCGATCCACCACCATTTCGGAAATGCACCGCACCACAACGCACGCAACGAATTGATCGCATTACTACTGCATTTACTCGTAAATCATATCTCTGCATTGCCTACGCTATTTCTTCGTCCTTTTCCTTTTCTTACCTTGCATTGTAGTGAATACAGTGGGTTCCTGGTCGAGTAGTAGGTTAATTTCCTCCTGGGTCCTACCCCTGGCTACTACTATATCACGAAAGGACGTAACAATCGAATTATTAAGTTTAGTAATACGATTACGTACCTGGGTGCCCTCCTTATCCTTATCTATCGCCCTATAGCCTTAGATTTTAGTACGTAGGAGTTTAGCCTTCGCCTCGAGTATATTAAGTTAACGCTTAATTCGATAAAGTTACTAGTAGTAGGAGGTAGATATAACCCGTAGTAGTTAATCGATTATCGGCTTCTACTTATTCTTATTGTTAAGAATAGCAACCCCAAAAGGGGCAAGTCCAACCTAGGGTGGACTAGTTGGTCCACTAGTGGAGCCAGTTAGTTAGTGGCCTCCCTGCCACCTAACCAACCTCTCTCTTTAGTACCCCCTATAGGGGCCAGCCATTCATTTATCCCTGTCATAGGTGCATATATATAGGGACTATCGGCGCGTATATAGAACAATAATAAGTCATTCACTTACTATCTACCTACCGCTACCTTCCAATCTGAACAGGTTATGAGCCCGGGAAAGCCAATCTTTTAGGCAATATCTTACCTGAATACTTCCGGTTTATAGGCACCGATACCGCCTAAAAATGGACTCCTCCAGCTACAAATTCCCTAAACTAAAGGGATCAATTAACTAGGATATATGGTCAATACGAGCATCAGCAGTACTAACCTAGAAGGGCTATATCGATGTTATGCGGCCTACAACTAGTTTACCCACTTAACTAGCTAACTTAGATCTAAATTCGACAGATTAAGACTAAGTATAAGCTTACTAAGAATACCAGGCTCTATAGAGAGAATATTAGACCTATCTAGCTAATAGAGAGATTTAATTATACCAGGCAGCATCCCTAATACGGCTAATATTAGAGGACGGACCCTTACTATAGACGCGTAATATTAACGATGTATATGCGCTATGGGTGCGCCTATAGGCTCTATATGAACCAACTAGTTTCAGTTCTGAATTCCTACTCAGTAGAGAGCTATTTTCTACTACTTTAGCACGCTGCAATGGTTCAATAGAAGCCTATCTCACTAAAATTCGACGTTTAACGGATGAATTGGCCGCTAAACAGCTCACTATATTAAATAAGGTAATTGCGGCCTATACCCTCTTAAATCTTGGTCCGGAATGGGAAAATACGGTAGCTATAATTAGCTAAACCTATCGATCTCAGAATGGCGATATCGACCTTATTGCCCTATTTAGCTAACTGGCTAACGAATCTAGGCGCCGCCAGGCCCAGATATAACTAGATAAGATGGCTATGACAACCTAAAACAGGCCCCAGAGGCCTAAATGTTCCCACTGTAAGAAAGGAAGACACCCGCCTAAGAAATGCTGGGTAAAATATCCTTACCTGATGCCTAAGGAAGTAAAAGAGCCCCAGAAGGAGCCCCAGAAAGAGGTATATATAGCCGAAGAAGAGATTGCCCTTCATTCCTCCATCTTAGAGGATATAGGCACTTGGTACCTAGATAGCGCAGCTACTAATTATATTAGTGCCCATAAGGGACTGTTCTAAAGGCTATAGCCTTATGATATATCCCTAAAATGGGGAGATAATAAGGTGATTAAGGTTAAACAGTGCGGAGAAGTTAAACTTCGACTTAAACTAACTGGTCAACCCATTATCCTGAAAAGGGTACTATACGTACCCGAATTTAAGATTAACCTACTATTATAAGGCCAACTGGTCCAAAAGGGAGTGGAAATAACGGCGAAAAGAGAGGGCTGTACCCTCTATTATCAAAATAAGATGCTTACCTGTGGGGTATATAAGAATAACCTCACTCTGATCTATACCCGCGTCGAGAAAGGCGACTAACTGGTTTAAGAAGACCAACTGGTTAAAACTGCCTATATATCGACAGCGAAGGTAAACTGGCACCAAAGAATAGGCTATATTAGCTAAAATGCCCTAGAAGCCTTATCTAGAGCTACGGCCGGGTGTGAAATACCACCCGGAGGCCTTATTAAATGTAAGGACTACGAGACCTGTATTTAGGCAAAGGTAACTACGAAAATCAGTCGACAGAGCCCCTAGAGAGCTATAGATTACCTAGAAAAGGTATATAGCGACATTTGCGGGCCAATTAGCCCCCAAACTTGGGCTAAAAATAAGTATTTTACCTCGTTTATAGACGATAAAACTAGGTACGCCGATATAGTGCTATTATGCACTAAAGACTAGGTATTCGATATATATAAAGCCTAGTAGACACGGGAAGAAAGGTAAACTAGCCTAAGAGTTAAACGGTTATATACTAATAACGCCCGTAAATATAAGTCCGAAGCCTTTAAAAACCTATACTAAGAATAAAGAGTTATAGGCACCTATTCGGTACCATATACCCCGGCGTAGAACGGTATTAGCGAAAGGCTTAACTATATAATCATCGAAAAGGTCCGAGCAATGCTCACGGAAGCAAAATTGCTTAAGGTATACTGGGGGGAGGCGCTATTAGCAGCTAATTACCTATATAACAGGACCTTAAACAGCTTTATAGGGTATATAACCCCGTACGAGGTAAAAATAGGCTAAAAACCAGATATATCGAATATTCGAATTTGGGGCTCTATTGCCTATAGAGTAATGCTAAAAATAGGAAGAAAGAAGCTCGACCTAAGGGCAAAGCCCTATATATTAATTGGCTACGGCTATAACTAATATAAGCTACTAGAACTAGCTATAAGGAAGACTATATGGGTACGCGATACCTATATTCTAGAAGGTAAGTTCTATAGTGACTAAAAATAACCAGAGGACCTAGAATAATTGGTTATTAACGAACCAATAAACCAACTAGTCGATTAACTGGTCGAAAACAACGACCAACTGGTCCAGAATGAGGATATCCAACCTGGGGTTGGAAACCTTCCTGACTAACTAAACCACCACGATCCATCGAACAATTCCCTAAACGTTTAACCAATTGTTTAATTAATTAAAAAAAGCCCATATTCCGACCTTATTAGCTAATTACGCTAATACGCGGACCAAGATATTAAAATGGAGACTGCCCTACCTATTATAAGTGGCCCAGCCACCTACAAGGAGGCCGTACAGTCCCCAGAATTATATAAGTAGCTAAAGGCTATGGAAATCGAACTAAATAAACTACAACGATAAAATACCTAGAATTTAGTGCCCCTACCACCGAATAGGAAGGCCATTCTAAGTAGATAGGTAAATGCAGTAAAAGAAACACTGCAGGGGCCTATCTATAAATCCCGTTAGGTCGTAAAGGGCTTTAGGTAATAACCAGGTATAGATTTCAACGAAATATACGCTAATACGGTTAACCCAGTCGTTTATAGGTATATCCTAGCCCTTACGGTATTATACGACTGGGAGATATACTAATGGGATGTTAAATCGGCCTTTCCAAACGCTAAAATTAAGGAAGAAATATATATAGATCAACTAACTAGTTTCGAGGTCCAGGGGCAAAAACACCTTATTTATTATCTAAATAAGGCCCTATACGGGCTAAAGTAATCGGCAAGGGAATGGGAGCATACCCTAAGGGAAATGGTCGTAAAGATAGGCCTACTACCCCTAGAGATCGACCAATCGGTATATATCTCTAATATAGGGACCCCTATTATCCTAATAATCTACATAGACGATATACTCGCTATTTTACCAGCGATAAGCCGTATTACGGAGGTATATAACCAGCTAAATAGCTAGGTTACCCTTAAAGACCTAGGGGAGGTACAGACCTTTTTAGGTATTGAACTAGAGCGCGATAGGGATAAAAAGGCTATAAGACTACACTAGGGCAACTATACCAGAAAAATCCTGGACAAATATAGACCCAATATTAAGCCTACCTAGGGGAGCGCTATACCAGCGGCTATAGGCCAGAAAATCGGTCCTTATAAGGAATAATAAGACCCGGGACTAATAAATCAATACCAGTAGGAGGTGGGGTTAATCCTTTACCTTACCACTAAAATAAGGCTCGATATAGCCTATACTACAGGGCTACTCTCACGATATATAGTAAATCCAGGTCCGGAGCACTTCGCTACCCTGGAAAAGCTATAGAAATATTTAGCGACCTACCCGGCCTTAGGCCTATCCTACTACTCTACGACCCCTACGCTTACCGGCTACTACGACGTAGATTGGGGGGGTAATATAGGAACAAGAAGGTCGACTATAAGGTTTATCTACCTGTTTAGGGATAGCCCCCTGGCCTGGAACTTAAAACTGCAAAAAACGGTCGCCCTTAGCAGCTATAAAGCTGAATATATAGCCCTTAAAGAGGCTATAAAAGAACAATAATATATAAGGGCTATAGGCACTTCTATACCCTTCCTTTAACTAATTAAGCACCCAGAACTGCTCTATACGGATAGCTAATCAGCTATATAGCTAGCTAAGAACCCAGGGCACTACTACAGGACCAAGCATATCGATATTCAGTACCACTATATACGCCAACTGGTCCAGAAAGGGAAAACAAACCTAGTTTACCTTAATACCAAAGACCAACTGGCTGACTACCTTACAAAGGCAATACCAGGGCCCAGATGGACGGAATTCATCAAAAATATAGGCCTTATAGACCTTCAAAACAACACTAATAACGGGATTCGAACCCGTGACTAATACACTACGTAATATAGCCAAGCTAAGTCTTAGTATATCTCATAAAGGCACCCACTATTTCTTTTATCAAATGGAGATATACCCCTATACCAGGTAAGGGGGTGTATTAAGAATAGTAACCCTAAAAGGGGTAAGTCCAACCTAGGGTGGACTAGTTGGTCCACTAGTGGAGCCAGTTAGTTAGTGGCCTCCCTACTACCTAACCAACCTCTCTCTTTAGTACCCCCTATAGGGGCCAGCTATTTATTTATCCCTGTTATAGGTACATATATATAGGGACTATCGGCGCGTATATAGAACAATAATAAGTCATTCACTTACTATCTGCCTACCGCTACCTTCCAATCTGAACACTTATACTTAGATATATAATACTTTATAGTCTTCTCTAGTACTAGATTAGGTATAGTTAGCCTATAATTAACTATATTTTAACGGTTAAGTATTATATTAAGGTTAAGTAGATATAGATAGGCTCGACGTTAGTTAGATTAAATAGTATTTTTTATAAATACCTTAGTACGTATTTAGGTCTAAAGGATATTAAATTTAACTCGTTTAAGCCGCTTAATATCTATCGAATTATATATCTTTAATATATAAACGTATATAGCCTTTAACGATATAAATAATTACTAGTTAAATAGCTATAGTAAATAGGATATATAAGAGAGAATCTAAATAATTATAATATTATATCGACGCGCGTAGTTCTAGATACTACTCGTAGTATAACTTTAATAAGTATTTATAAAGAGAATACGTTTCTTACTATTATTCTAGGTCTATAAAAGAAATATTTTAGTAAACTATTTATCCTTATACTTATCGAAGGTTTAGTTCTTTTTAGTAAAGCCTTAATATTAATATAAATAGTCTACGATTAAAAGAAACTATTAATTAAATTGTAAGGAAAAGCTACAGCGGGACAGTGTCACTTCGTAAAAGTGCAATTGCACCCACGAAATGTGGTGTTTCCATCTAAATACTTAACACGCCCCCGGAAGCGCCACCTTTCCGTGTTGTATATCTTGTCTTCGGTAGGCTGACTAGGCCTACTCGCTCAGACTGGTATCTCGATATATGCTTGTCTAGCAGTGTATTCTTTTGATGATTCGAACACCTTACTGTTTTATTACGTACTTGATCTGGCGGTGTGGTAGTGCGTCGCACTACCGTTGCGCTAACCTCTGTTGCTACTATATAAGGAAAAGCTACAGCGGGACAGTGTCACTCCGCAAAAGTGTAATTATATCTACGAAATGTGGTGTTTCCATCTAAATACTCAATATAAATAATTAAAAGGGCTTCTTACTTTAGTAAATAACTAATAACTTAATTATTTAGCTCTAAGCGTTTATATACTCGATTACTAAAATTTAGTTAGTTTTAGAGAAGATAATCGATACTAAAGAGCCCTATTTATAATTAAATACTACGTATTTTAACTAGTAGTAGTTATAGCGCGCCCTAATTTCGTTTACGTTCTAAATATTACTAAGCTCGATTTAAGAGTCGTTTAAAATACTCTCTACGGCTTTAAACTAGATCGTTATTATACTTAAATTACTCGTAGCTACGCGCTTAATCTTAAGATACTATTCTTTTTTCGATTTAAGCTCTAGATAGTAAGTAATAAATCGCTTAATCTAGTTACGGCTAATTAGTTTAAATAATTTAGGTACCGCGATATTTTCTATAGCTAGTAAATTAGCTAAAACTCGTATTTTCTTATAGTTAATAGGCCTATATTATTACTATAGACGTAGAATATATTATATAAGTACTCTTTCCTATTTATTAGATAGTTTAGTATGACTTAGTAGCCTATAGAGTTTGGAATAGGTACCGCGGCTATGATCTCAGACAGTGGATCCGGATACGCCTTTAACACCTACGGCTTTCGTTATATTGTGATCAGGATCATCTCGAGCGGCCTGCAGGGCACGTTGAATGCATTGCTCACGTTCAAATCGATTATCCATGATTTTGTGGCTTGCTATTGCAGCTATAGATGGACAGGCTATGGAAGTGGTGGATAATCGTGGATTTCCGGAATGGTGGTGTTTCCGAAATGGTGGTGGATCGGGTTAGACCAATAGATCTTCGACCATCAATGGCCAGTAAATTACGCATTTTATGTACGCAATTAAGGCTGTCATTTCAAATCTCCATTTGCTCAGTTTCGTGCTTAAGCATGATTCCGCCTGCCGCTAAACTTCCTTTTCGACCTCAAGTCGGGCGAGCTTGCAGCTTCAAGCGCCTGTCATCACGCGCGGCCAGCCGGGGATTTCTGCGCATTACCACCACTCGCTAGTCGATCCTTCATATAAGATTCAGCCGCATTTTTGCCAACTTCGGCTTCCGCCTGATCGAACTTTCTTCGACATACTTATGCGTCTCGTCTTAATTTGTGGGCCATGGCTCGAGATTGAGCATCCTGGAAAGTCTCAAAGTCAGGAGAGCAGTCCCGGGGACACGCAGACCGGCACCGCGCCCACAGTAGCCGTCACACGTCGAACTCGAACCACATCCTCAAACTCATCTCTGCAGGACCAAACCATCTATAAGACTTCGAAACATTTTAGACATGGCTTCCACCCATCCTCCTGGCGATCGCGGCGATTTCGAGATTGCGGTCATATGTGCCTTGCCGCTGGAAGCTGAATGCGTATACGATGCGTTGGACAAGATCTGGGACGACAAGAAATACGGCAAAGCCCCAAGCGATGAAAACGCCTACTCTCTTGGTGTGATCGGCGAGCACAATGTCGTGTTGGTCCACATGCCGGGTATGGGAACCATCCGAGCTGCTTATGCGGCGGGCAACTTGAAAATGAGCTTTCCAAACATTAAGCTGGCTCTGGTGGTGGGCGTCTGTGGCGGAATGCCTTTTGGGACTAAGAATGAGGAGGTTTTACTTGGTGATGTTGTCATCAGTAAAGCGCTCATACAATATGACTTTGGGAAGCAATATCCACAAGGATTTAAGAGGAAGACCGACGTCCTTGACACTCTCGGTCCACCCAGTGAGCAGATTCTCGCTCTCCTAGCTAAATTAGGAACCAGGCAGCACATGCAAGATATGCAAAATGATACCGCCACATTTCTCCAAGCCATTCAGCAGAAGTCGTCGACAACAAAACATCCAGGTATTGAGAATGATATTCTCTACCATCCGTCATATACCCACCAGCACCACTCACCTATTCCGTGCGATGAGTGTAGGAAGGGTGACGAGATCTGTAAAGTTGCCGTTGCAATGGAATGTGAAGACCTTGGGTGCGAGTCTGTCATGCGCGTAACTCGCAAGCGCCTGGTCAATCCATCGACAACCCAGCCCCTGATTCACTTTGGCATCATGGGTTCAGGGGATACAGTGATGAAGTCAGGCCATCACCGCGACGCGCTTGCTCAGAACGAGGGAATCGTTGCTGTCGAGATGGAAGGGGCCGGTGTGTGGAGACATGGCCCCAGCATCGTCATCAAAGGCGTGAGTGACTATGCCGACAGCCACAAAAGGAAAGGCTGGCAAGGGTACGCGGCGGCAACGGCAGCCGCTTGTACGAAAGCTTTCTTAATGGAGTGGACGCCAGAGAAGAGACATAGCAACTCAGGTTAGTTTTTTATAATCTAGTCAATTGTTCTCGTACTTACAGGTCATTGTCTCTCATTGTTTTTGCTAATTGTTGGGCAGTTGATGAAGCCAGAATTAATGAAAACTTTCTCGTTCCGAGGCGACTTGTAAAGGATTTTCTTAAGAAAGAAGTCGGAGGTGAGTTGTTCACATTCGAGATATGTTCTTGCTTATTGTATCCTCTCAACACCATCTATATGCTCAGAATTGCTACCTTGTCCACGCCGCTCCGTTGCTAAGCTTTGACCAGTTACGCCTGCACAGATCGATGAAGTGATCCAGAAAAGGTATGATGACAGACGACTCAACGTCGAGCGCTTATCCGGCAAGTCTCTTCCGCTGGAATACTGCTTTATCAACCTCAGCATCATTGATCACGTCCGTGACAGTGATACGAGATCGGCTAGCAACGAGTCCGATCGAGACGAGGCCGCCAAACGACTCTCCAAGTTTTCGCTTGCCGCACGTCTCAAGGTCGAAACGCCTCCGCAGTCACGCCAAGTATCTCTCAGCACGTTGTTCGAACCACGAAAGCAGAAAGACGGAACACAACGGCGGCCAAACCGTGTTCTGATATGGGGTCGAGCAGGAATGGGCAAGACGACGTTGTGTAAGAAGATTGTCCATGAGATCTACAAGAATGGCCTCTGGAAGGATCTATATGACCGCGTGATTTGGCTCCCCTTACGCAGACTCAAGAGAATCGAAAGTCGGAACACTATTGAGCTGCTTCAGAATGAGTTCCCGTTTACAGGGCTGGGAGAGCGGGTGCCAGAGGCCCTCAACAAGCTCGTCCAAGATGAACGCACACTATTTCTTCTTGACGGGTTAGACGAGGTATCTTTTGCACTGGATCAGGATAGCCCTAGGGGATGTGTCCTACAGGATCTGGTATCTCGATCTCACGTGATCATCACATCTCGACCACACCACACTCGTATACTTGACCATAAACCACCTGACCTTGAACTGGAGACGGTTGGGTTTTTCCCGCAGCAAATCGAGGAATACCTGCAAGTAGCAGCGAAACCAAACATCGAGGATATTCGATCTTTTATCCAGGAACGTCCACTCGTCAAGAGCCTAGCCGCAATTCCTATTCAGCTTGACGCAATTTGCAACACCTGGAACATGAAAAGCTTCCCACGGGACAATGCTACTATGACCACCCTTTATCGGATGATCTCGCAGAGTCTCTGGAAGAACAGCATACTTCGACTAGAGAAAATAGGTGACGATGGACAGCCTGTTACAATGCAGCGACTAGAACACTGGTCATGGCCATATCTCAAGAACTTTATTGAAGCTGAGATCGTATTCCTCCAAGAACTAGGGTTTTGGGGCCTCTGTAAAGATGTTAGTGAGTTTAGTGTTGATAATATTGAAATACTAAAGGCTTCACGACAGATATCTAGCGACAAGATTGTGCATCTCTCTTTTCTACGTGTGTCTGACAGTTCAGTGGAAGTTGACCAGCGGACCTTCCACTTCATTCATCCTACCTTCCAGGAGTTTTTTGCAGCACAGTACTTTGTGCGCTACTGGACGTCTAATAAGCCGCTACCGCTCTGGGAACAGACACTATACGATACATTATCAGATCAGTCGACTAGGTCTGTCACACCCGAAGAATTTGTGAAGTCGAGAAAGTATATCGATCGCTACGATATCTTCTGGCGATTCGTCATCGGCCTGCTTCTGACCGAGCGAAACAATGAACATTACAGGTTTCTTGACACACTTGCGGCTGAGCCGGTAGACCTTATCGGACTGACGCATCAACGACTTATAGTTCATTGTTTAAGTGAACTTGATGAAGACGACAATAAGTTACGATGTAGAGTTCGGAATCTCGAAGACAGTTATCTGCAATGGGCTCTCTATGAGTCGAGGCTGAACCGGAATCGGGGACGATTTCAGTTAACACCTCTTATCTGGGAAGCAGAGTACTCCGACTATATCATGGAGAGACTATTAAATAAGGAAGAGACTGAACAGGGAGCCCTGGAGATGCTATATCGTCGCTCAAGTATATCCTCCAAGATGTTAGATACAGTGATTCAGAAACTGAGCGAAAGTACGAGCGAGGATATACGAAAAATCACTATTCAGATCATTGGACAACACTGCGGCCATAACCAAAAGGAAAAGGTCGATAAATTGTTTAATGACGTACAATACTTAAGAACAACGCCCTGGGAAATCATTCATGCTTGGAAAGGGACCTCGAGATTGCTAGAGCCAGCTATTAAGACCGTCGTTCGACTACTACAAGATCCAGATTGGAACATCCGGTCTGAGGCAGTAAAGGCTCTTAGAGAGCAGACCACTCTTCGTAGCACGGTAGTCGAGGCACTCGTTCAACTGCTACAGCATCCAGATCGGGGCGTCCGGTCTGAGGCAGTAAGTGCTCTTAGACAGCAGGCCACTCTTCCCAGCACGGCGGCCGAGGCACTCGTTCGACTGCTACAACATCCAGATTGGGGCGACCGGTATCAGGCAGCAAGTGCTCTTGGAGAGCAGACCACTCTTCCCAGTACGGTGGTTGAGGCACTCGTTCGACTACTACAGCATCCAAATATTGGCGTCCAGTCTGATGCAGCAAGTGCTCTCAGACAGCAGACCACTCTTCCCAGCACAGTGGTCGAGGCACTCGTTCAACTGCTACAAGATTCAGATAAAGATATCCGGTCTAAGGCAGCAAGTACTCTCAGACGGCAGACCACTCTTCCCAGCACGGTGGCCGAGGCACTCGTTCGACTACTACAGCATCCAAATATTGGCGTCCGGTTTGATGCAGCAAGTGCTCTTAGACAGCAGGCCACTCTTCGTAGTACGGCGGTCGAGGCATTCGTTCGACTACTACAGCATCCAGATCGGGGCGTCCGGCATCAGGCAGTAGGAGCTCTTGGACAGCAGACCACTCTTCCCAGCACGGTAGTCGAGGCACTCGTTCGACTGCTACAAGATCCAGATTGGGGCGTCCAGTTTGATGCAGCAAGTGCTCTTAGACGGCAGACCACTCTTCCCAGCACGGTGGTCGAGGCACTCGTTCAACTGCTACAGCATCCGGATAGGGACGTCCGGTATCAGGCAGTAAGTGCTCTTGGACAGCAGACCACTCTTCCCAGTACGGCGGTCGAGGCACTCGTTCGACTGCTACAAGATCCAAGTTGGGACGTCCTGTCTAAGGCAGTAAGTGCTCTTGGACGGCAGACCACTCTTCGCAGTACGGCGGTCGAGGCACTCGTTCGACTGCTACAGCATCCAGATCGGGGCGTCCGGTCTGAGGCAGTAAGTGCTCTTAGACAGCAGGCCACTCTTCCCAGCACGGTGGTCGAGGCACTCGTTCAACTGCTACAAGATCCAGATTGGGGCGTCCGGTATCAGGCAGTAAGTGCTCTTGGAGAGCAGACCACTCTTCCCAGTACGGTAGTCGAGGCATTCGTTCAACTGCTACAACATCCAAATAGAGACGTCCGGTCTGAGGCAGCAAGTGCTCTTAGACGGCAGACCACTCTTCCCAGTACGGTGGTCGAGGCACTCGTTCGACTGCTACAACATCCAAATAGAGACGTCCGGTCTGAGGTAGCAAGTGCTCTTGAAGAGCAGACCACTCTTCGTAGCACGGTAGTCGAGGCACTCGTTCGACTGCTACAACATCCAGATTGGGACGTCCGGTATCAGGCAGTAAGTGCTCTTAGACGGCAGACCACTCTTCCCAGTACGGTGGTTGAGGCACTCGTTCGACTGCTACAAGATCCAAATATTAGCGTCCGGTATCAGGTAGCAAGTGCTCTTGAAGAGCAGACCACTCTTCCCAGCACGGTGGTCGAGGCACTCGTTCAACTGCTACAGCATCCAGATCGGGGCGTCCAGTTTGATGCAGCAAGTGCTCTTAGACGGCAGACCACTCTTCCCAGCACGGCGGCCGAGGCACTCGTTCGACTGCTACAAGATCCAGATCGGGGCGTCCGGCATCAGGCAGTAGGAGCTCTTAGAGATCAGGCCACTCTTCCCAGCACGGTGGTCGAGGCACTTGTTCAACTGTTACAATATCAGGATGAACCGGCTCACGAAGAAGTAATAGATCTGATATTCAGCCGTCGAGAGGTACAGTCTCTCGTTCCAACTCTCAGTTCGTCGACGTTACAGCATTTTATAAAGCACTGCTTTAGTAAGAGTTCCGTGATCTGCTTCGTTGAGAAAGATTGTTTCTGTATCCGAGCTATGGGGCACTTTCAGAGGATACCATTGCAGCAGCACCAACTTGAGCCATTTAGCGCCGAGTGGCAGAAAGCACGAGAGAGTCTAAGGCTACCCAGCTTAATGCCTATATTCTCGACATCAGTGATTTCTAATACTACAAGCAGCACACACCTACGTCCGTAGGTAAGGATAATTCAATACGGAGAACTGATAATATACGCAAATTTTGAGGGGCAGGTCAGTTCATGACCAGTTAAGTCCTTCACATCATCACACCGAAAGTGTACTTATGACCTTGGTAGCGTGGCGGGATGCTGGTGGTGTTGCGGTAGAGCAGGGATGCTGGGGGAACAACCGTATGCCTGGAGCCTGGGTTGACTGATGTGGTCTAATTGTAAATGGGGCTTGCCGGCCGGATGAACTGCAAAAACAGTTTTGGAGCGGCAGGAATTATGTAATAATCGACTCGGTCTCTTATCTTGAGCTAATGTATAATGTTCCTCGCCGATTGGCTCGTGCACCTGCCCGCCAAATTTGAGGTTTTTGGAGATGTCGACCATGCTAAATCGTGGTTCTGCACCACACTAAACCGAGGCTGATATATCTACACTACGTTAAACTGTGGTATG
Organism: Neophaeococcomyces mojaviensis; assembly: GCA_030247915.1. Lineage (NCBI taxonomy): Eukaryota > Fungi > Ascomycota > Eurotiomycetes > Chaetothyriales > Neophaeococcomyces > Neophaeococcomyces mojaviensis. Next base: position 67,556 of record JAPDRQ010000156.1, read on the forward strand.
GATAGTAACAAATTTTGGTTGCCTTAAGTAAAGACTGGTAACGTTACGTGCGCACTATCTATAAGTAGAAGGCGAATGTTACGGCCTTGACCCGTAAGTACCTAAATAGCTCTTAGAACGCTACTCGACGCGTATTAAGGCCGATTCTATCGTCCTTTAGAAGAAATAGAAACCTATTATAAGTGGAGACTCGGCTTGCTGCACCACTGGTGTAATACTATACTATTCGGAGTCGCTATCACTGTTGATATTGACGTCGATTGGGTCGTAAACGTGGAATTGGTATAGATGCTGCTCAATATTGCTTTGAATCATAGCCTGCGTAGTCCTGCGAGCTTCCAATTGTCGATCTTGCTGCGCCCAGGCCTGATCTCGTAGCGCAAGAAGGTCCTGCGCAGCCTTGATTGTCGCGATATCTTTGAATAGCAAATTATGGTCAATAGCCTTCCTTTTTGCTGTCCGTTGACGGTGCTCGTTGATTATCGTAGCCTGGTGGTTAATTTGACGCTGCTGGAGCGCTATAGTGGTCGAGAAATGGTCCAGTTGACGGCCCACCGAAAAGAGTAGCTTTCTGATTGATCTTGAGATATCTTCACTGTCCGAGATGCGGTTGATTAAGCGTCGTACTTGATTGAGATTTCGAGGGGTACGATTGACGCTATTTGGTGTAGTTGACGATTGAATACGCTGCGTAATTGGTGTTGTAGGCACCTGTTGAAGGACCTGGTGGGAGGATAGTACTCGGCCTGGGTCGAATGGAGCGATGCCCGTAGCTGCGAAGCCACTACGTATATTTCTCTCTGATAAACCTTCATCTCTTGCTTTGGCATAGTATTGAATGAACCTCACTTTCTTAATTGGTAGAGAATCGTTGAGAGAGGCGAGATCTACGATCTGGGATCGATATCGACCCTTAGTAGGGGAAAAGTAAGTTAAATCGAGTGGTTGAAGGATATGACTGGTATGAGGTAGTAGATATAGAAGGAGGACCTTATTCTGGTAGCATTCCTATATAAATTCGGTTGTTATATAGCTACCGTGACTATTAAGGATCAGGATTTAATATTGGTCGTTAGACGTCTCTGGAAGGAAAATCTCCTTTAACTAATGTAGCCCGATCTCGTTAGTGGTCTAGCCCTTATTAAAAGTGGTATAGAGAGCGTTTGGTATATCGTTAATCGTAAACTATGTTATTTAAAGGCTCTTTACTTTGAAAATAACGACATTATATATTTTTCGACCTACCGCGTTAATTGACTTAATAATAGATACCTACTTACGATTTTTAGGCCGTTAAATATATAATCGAGAGGTAGAGGACGTCCTAATTACGGTTTAATTAGTATAGATACCGAGGGCGATACCTGTTTCGTCTATATTCTATATATTCTAGAGCTGGATATTAAACTGCGATAGAAGGGACTGTAATCGAGTAAAGAAGGTTTGAAGATTATTAATTATAGATGCCTGTACTCTTTGATGATCGAGCTTTTGGCCTATCTTAGTCTTAATTTTAGGATGACGGTTAATAAACCGATATATCTATTCTTTTCTAAGCGCAGTAGGGCCATTTATGATCCTCAGTATAAGAAGGACAACCTCTCGAAGCTGCGCATGATTGACAGCATTTCCTCCTACCTCCGACCGTAGTATCTATTGTACGAGATCCATCTCTTGGTCCGGGGTCAATAACTGCTGTTTGGCGCGTGCAGAGCGTTGAGATTGCTGTCCTCGAAGATGATAGCTGAGAGAACTATAATCGAGGGCAAATGCAGCCGCGCACTTGCGAATACTGGTATACTGACCTGCGCGAAAGGCGTCGGCCGCCTGGGACATCGTAATATCGTGATTGGAAGGCATTGCGATAGGTTGTGGTGGAATAATAGTACTGGAAAGGTTGGTCAACTGCTGCGGGCGCGGGTTAGAAAATCTGTGGTATTACACCAGTGGTGCAGCAGGCCGGGTCCCTACTTAATAAATAACCTTTAATTAAAGACTACTTATATATAATAAATATATCTTAATAAATATAATAAGACGTCGTTCTCGTTATATATTTTTATAATTATATAATCTATAAGGCCGTTCTCTAAACGACTATTAAATAACCTTTTACTTACTAAACTTATTTATAACTAATACGGTTTCTATATCTTTATTAAGTATATCTATAACTAATATATTCTTTTATATATTCGATATAGGGGGAATAATAATTACTATATTTAGTAACTTTTAAAGAGAGAACTCTTTAGTATAATCTAATATTAAGATCGATCTAAAGTTCTTATATATATTCTTTTATTTTATACTATTAGTTTCTTTATTTAGGCTTTTTAGTTTCGATATAGGTCTATTATAATCGTTATAGCCGCTATTTACTAAATTAAACTTTAAATAACTAGTCTCTTACTTAGTAAAATCCGACTTCTTATTAGTATCTTAAGAATATAATAGCTCTTCTTTATCCTCTAAATCGTTATTTTATTACTTTTTATTAGAAACGTGATAACTAACTTTAGTACTATTTTCTATATATTAATAGATATCGATATGGATAAATAAAATAGCTTTAAGTATATTAATTATAGAACTAAAATTAGTGTAATTAAGAGTTTTTTTTTTCTTTATTCTTTAAACGAATATCGTAAACGTTTTTTAAGTAATTTAAAAACTTTATTTTATTTATTATTATAAGGTTTTCTTAATATTAAAAATAAGGGTATACTAAGAGTTATTTTTATTAAAGTATATAATCTTAAAAATAGCGCTTCTATATCGTAGAGTTAATATATTAGTAGAAATCCTTATTATTTAGATATACTAAATATAGTACTAATCGTACTAAATTATAATAAAATACTATTATAAAATATTTAAGAGGTAGGTTCTATATATATATCTTAATATACTTCTACTATGATCTCTAATTATTATACTACTAAAAGTATAAGAAGTAAAACTTAGTAAAGCTACTAGTATAACTAATTAATCGCTTTCGATATCGATATAAATACGACTACTATAAAGGTTCTTTATTCTTTATATACTTTATTTTATACGTTTTATATACTAAGTAGAAAGGATTAAGGTCGTAATAATAGATCTTCGGTATATCTATTTAATATAAAGTAATTAAATTTTTTATTATAACGCGGCTAACGTTATTACGAAGACTACCCTTACGAAAGAGATTAGTAACTAGTCGATCTCGTTCGAGTATAAGTTTTCGGGTTTAACTAAAGTTTTATTTATACGTTAGGTCGTTCTATTATAGTCTAGTAGCGTTCTATTTTCGAAGTAGTAGATCTCGCTAGCGCCGTTATCGATTATACTCTTTCTACCGCTTCTTATAGTCGATAAGATACGAGTTACGATCGGTGTTTACGTCGTTGTTTAAGGTCTCTTTAATAGTGATATATACCGCCTTCTTTAGCTTCGACTAATAAAAAGAATTACGCCGCTAGCTGTAGCTTTATCGTAGGCTATAAAGCTCGATATTATTTACTAGAAGATAAAAATACGACGCTTATCCGTCGATAAGTAATATAGATATTTAATAAAATCGACGGTATATATCGGCGTTAATATAGACGATAAAGCGTATACGCTTATTATAGGAGTAGCTATAGTTATTTACCTATAGAAGGACTTCTTATCGAGCCGCGTAGAGGTTTACGTTATCTAAAAAACCGGTATAAAAGCCTAAGTTAATTAGCGCTATTAACGTTAAAGAGGTTAAAGAGCGATTACGGTTTAGCTATTTATTACGTAAGCTACGAGGAAAGACGGGTTAATAGCGTTTTTCGAGATTCTACTTAATAATTATATATTTTTACTTACGAGGTCGTAGAATAGTATAGATATTATCCTATTAATAATAGTTATATAGAGCGTTATCGACGAGAGTCGTCGCTACGAAGAACGCGATACTATTATAGTAGAATAGAAGACCGATAAGCTCATATAGTATATACTAGGGTTATTTACTTATCTAGTACTATAAGCCCTTCGTATTAGTACGCTAAAAGTCGATAATAAGTTACGATTAATCGGCTATATCTAACTAGACTATAGCTAAGTAAATATCGACGTATTTCTATTCTTACTCGTATTCGATACGACGAATAGAGGTATTATAGTATAATAATAAGAGAAGGTATAGCCTTACCTAATACCGTTTATAATTAAAGTTATACTAATTATTCTACTATAACTATATAATATATTCTAGAAAATCGTTTCGAGTTAAATTACGTTTAAAATATTTAACGTAAGCTAAATTAGGCGTTTTTTTTTCTCTATAATAAATTAGATTTTCGATAGTCTTTTAAAGCGTTTTAGAAAAGGTCGTAGAGTATTATCGATTTAAAGCTTCTATAAATTCTTTTTAAAGTATATATATAAAGATATTTATTATTAAGCCGTCGAGATTAATACGACTAATATAACCTTTTATTAAGGCTACTTCTTTACGACTAACTATATAAGGATAGTTAGGGCGCTAAGAGGTAGAACCTAGAGAGGTTAACTATTACGAGATATATAGTATATATAAAGCCTAAGGAACTAAGATAGCTAGAATAACTATAAGTAGTTAAGATATAAGTCTAGACTAGAAAGGTAGGGGTAAGTAAGTAATATAAGTTAACTATAAAGAACTATCTAAAGAGTAACTATAGTTAGAGTTATATATATAAACTAAAGTATCTACTATATCTATTATATCTACTTAATAGTCGTAGTAGTCGAATAAATATTAGATTACCTTATTAGGTAAGGTTCCGTCTAAACCAATTCTAATTAATTTATAAGATTCACTAGCCGCCTAACGATCGTATTTATTTCGTTTATTAGACCGTTATTAAGCTATCGTATAACCTAATAAGGCTAACGTATAACACTATTCCCCTTCTAGAATAGTTCTTATTCTAAGGGCTGAGCTCAGTAATAATATAAGAAGTAGCCTACGCCTATATATTCGTAGTAGGATTTCTTTAATAATATCTTCTTCTTTTCGTATTATAAAACTTCGACCTTCTTTTTAATTTTATAAACCCTCTTAAGCTCGTTAAGGTTAACTTTAAGTCGATCGTATTAATACGCTAGGTTATATATCTATAGCTTCGTATACGAACTATTAGAATTTAAGGTTCGTATATATTCTTTAGAAAGGTACCGTCCGATATAGTTATTATATTCGTAAGAATATATAATATAATAGTTAGTTCTTAAAAGAAGAGTATTTATCTCTATAGCGTTAAAAGAATAAGCTATAGTAAGAAATTTAGGCGAAGTATACTCGATTAGTCGAGCTGACTAAGGAGATTTTAAATACTTAATAAGGTCTAGCTAGTACTAAGTAATGAGTAGAGAGTATAACTAAGATATAGAGTAATATAATAGTTCGTTAGTTATAGATTCTAGATACTTTAAACGCCGAAGAGGAATATACTAAGAATAAGTCTAAGTTATTATTAGTTAATAATTCTTTAAATAACGACCTCTTCGCTTTTAACGACGTATAGCTTACGTCTTTACTAGGGTTAAGAACGAATTAGAGTTCTAGTAATAAAACGTAGTAATAGAGTTCGTAGATATATATTTTATTAGTTCTTATATATTTTCTAACTTATCGTATTCTAACTATTTAATTAAATATTCTAGTCCTTTCTAGGTCTTTTAGTAGTTAAGGATTTTATTAAATTTATAGAATTCTTTCTTATCTTCTAAATAGAGTTTTAGAGATATTTAGAGTTTAGCGTTCTTCGGCGCTAGTTTAAGAAGTAAGATATAAAATATCGAGTAGATTTTTATATTCTTAGGTAGATTTAGAATAAATATTACTAATTCTTTCTTTTTCTTAATCTTAAATAGTTCTAACTTAGTATAGTCTAATTTTAAATTCGGTCTTCTTATTTTAATATTTTTTCTAACGAGATAAACTAGATTCTCCTTTCAAAGGGTTAGTCCTACGATTCTTTTCTTATTTATATATTTTATCGCTCGTTTCGCTAGGAATTCTAGATCGGTTTTAAGTTCTTCATAAAGTTCGTAAAGTAATTCTACTTTAATTATTACTTATTAATTTACTTATAAAGCTAAAATATCCTCTAGCCTAGAATAATAGCTATAGTTAAAAAAGAACGAAGTCTTTTTATTAGCTACTATATAATTATTAAAGTAGAATTACGTAACTAGTAGGAGTTCTACTTAATTATCTTAATAATAGTTTAGGTATTTTTATAAGTATTACTTAAGGGTCTAGTTAGTTCTTTTAGTTTATTTATTAATCTAGGAATAAAACGCGATTAATAACCTATATTTTATTACTAGAAGTTTTATTAATACCTTTTAGAATTTCA